>OW121815.1:30376257-30663640 GCA_933228935.1 Pemphredon lugubris
TTTTATCCACTCTACATCCATTTTCTCCACTCTACATCCATTTTCTCCACTCTACATCCATTTTACCCACTCTACATCCATTTTATCCACTCTACATCCATTTTATCCACTCTACATCCATTTTATCCACTCTACATCCATTTTATCCACTCTACATCCATTTTTATCCACTCTACATCCATTTTTATCCACTCTACATCCATTTTTATCCACTCTACATCAATTTTCTGCACTCTACATCCATTTTTACCCACTCTACATCCATTTTATCCACTCTACATCCATTTTCTCCACTCTACATCCATTTTCTGCACTCTACATCCATTTTTATCCACTCTACATCCATTTTCTGCTCTCTACATCCATTTTTATCCATTCTACATCCATTTTATCCACTCTACATCCATTTTATCCACTCTACATCCATTTTATCCACTCTACATCCATTTTCTGCACTCCACATCCATTTTATCCACTCTACATCCATTTTATCCACTCTACATCCATTTTATCCACTCTACATCCATTTTATCCACTCTACATCCATTTTATCCACTCTACATCCATTTTTATCCACTCTACATCCATTTTTATCCACTCTACATCCATTTTTATCCACTCAACATCCATTTTTATCCACTCTACATCAATTTTCTGCACTCTACATCCATTTTCTGCACTCTACATCCATTTTATCCACTCTACATCCATTTTATCCACTCTACATCCATTTTATCCACTCTACATCCATTTTATCCAATCTACACCCATTTTCTCCACTCTACATCCATTTTACCCACTCTACATCCATTTTTATCCACTCTACATCTATTTTTATCCACTCTACATCCATTTTCTCCACTCTACATCCATTTTATCCATTCTACGTCCATTTTCTCCACTCTAAATCCATTTTACCCACTCTACATCCATTTTTATCCACTCTACATCCATTTTCTGCTCTCTACATCCATTTTTATCCACTCTATATTCATTTTCTGCACTCTACATCCATTTTTATCCACTCTACATCCATTTTATCCACTCTACATCCATTTTCTCCACTCTACATCCATTTTCTCCACTCTACAGCCATTTTACCCACTCTACATCCATTTTTATCCACTCTACATCCATTTTCTCCACTCTACATCCATTTTCTGCACTCTACATCCATTTTATCCACTCTACATCCATTTTATCCACTCTACATCCATTTTTATCCACTCTACATCCATTTTTATCCACTCAACATCCATTTTTATCCACTCTACATCAATTTTCTGCACTCTACATCCATTTTTACCCACTCTACATCCATTTTATCCACTCTACATCCATTTTCTCCACTCTACATCCATTTTCTCCACTCTACATCCATTTTACCCACTCTACATCCATTTTCTCCACTCTACATCCATTTTACCCACTCTACATCCATTTTTATCCACTCTACATCCATTTTCTGCTCTCTACATCCATTTTTATCCACTCTACATCCATTTTTCTCCACTCTACATCCATTTTCTCCACTATACACCCATTTTCTCCACTCTACATCCATTTTTATCCACTCTACATCCATTTTTTGCTCTCTACATCCATTTTTATCCACTCTACATCCATTTTTATCCACTCTACATCCATTTTATCCACTCTATATCCATTTTATCCACTCTACACCCATTTTCTCCACTCTACATCCATTTTACCCACTCTACATCCATTTTTATCCACTCTACATCCATTTTATCCACTCTACATCCATTTTCTCCACTCTACATCCATTTTCTCCACTCCAGATCTATTTTCTGCACTATACATCCATTTTATCCACTCTACATCCATTTTCTGCACTCTACATCCATTTTACCCACTCTACATCCATTTTCTCCACTCTACATCCATTTTTAGCCACTCTACATCCATTTTCTCCACTCTACATCCATTTTACCCACTCTACATCCATTTTTATCCACTCTACATCCATTTTCTGCTCTCTACATCCATTTTTATCCACTCTACATCCGTTTTTATCCACTCTACATCCATTTTCTCCACTCTAGATCCATTTTTAACCACTCTACATCCATTTTCTGCACTCTACATCCATTTTCTCCACTCTACATCCATTTTACCCACTCTACATCCATTTTTATCCACTCTACATCCATTTTCTGCTCTCTACATCCATTTTTATCCACTCTACATCCATTTTTATCCACTCTACATCCATTTTATCCACTCTACATCCATTTTATCCACTCTACACCCATTTTCTCCACCCTACATCCATTTTTATCCACTCTACATCCATTTTCTCCACTCTACATCCATTGTCTGCACTCTACATCCATTTTATCCACTCTACATCCATTTTCTCCACTCTACATCCATTTTTAACCACTCTACATCCATTTTCTGCACTCTACATCCATTTTCTCCACTCTACATCCATTTTACCCACTCTACATCCATTTTATCCACTCTACACCCATTTTCTCCACTCTACATCCATTTTACCCACTCTACATCCATTTTTATCCACTCTACATCCATTTTCTCCACTCTACATCCATTGTCTGCACTCTACATCCATTTTATCCACTCTACATCCATTTTATCCACTCTACATCCATTTTATCCACTCTACACCCATTTTCTCTACTCTACATCCATTTTACCCACTCTACATCCATTTTTATCCACTCTACATCCATTTTCTGCACTCTACATCCATTTTTATCCACTCTACATCCATTTTATCCACTCTACATCTATTTTATCCACTCTACATCCATTTTATCCACTCTACATCCATTTTATCCACTCTACATCCATTTTATCCACTCTACATCCATTTTTATCCACTCTACATCCATTTTTATCCACTCTACATCCATTTTATCCACTCTACGTCCATTTTCTCAACTCTAAATCCATTTTACCCACTCTACATCCATTTTTATCCACTCTACATCCATTTTCTCCACTCTACATCCATTTTCTCCACTCTACAGCCATTTTACCCACTCTACATCCATTTTTATCCACTCTACATCCATTTTCTCCACTCTACACCCATTTTCTGCACTCTACATCCATTTTATCCACTCTACATCCATTTTATCCACTCTACATCCATTTTATCCACTCTACATCCATTTTTATCCACTCTACATCCATTTTTATCCACTCTACATCCATTTTTATCCACTCTACATCAATTTTCTGCACTCTACATCCATTTTTACCCACTCTACATCCATTTTATCCACTCTACATCCATTTTCTCCACTCTACATCCATTTTCTGCACTCTACATCCATTTTATCCACTCTACATCCATTTTATCCACTCTACATCCATTTTATCCACTCTACATCCATTTTCTCCACTCTACAGCCATTTTCTCCACTCTACATCCATTTTACCCACTCTACATCCATTTTTATCCACTCTACATCCATTTTCTGCACTCTACATCTATTTTTATCCACTCTACATCCATTTTATCCATTCTACGTCCATTTTCTCCACTCTAAATCCATTTTACCCACTCTACATCCATTTTTATCCACTCTACATCCATTTTCTGCTCTCTACATCCATTTTTATCCACTCTACATCCATTTTACCCACTCTACATCCATTTTTATCCACTCTACATCCATTTTCTGCACTCTACATCCATTTTTATCCACTCTACATCCATTTTATCCATTCTACGTCCATTTTCTCCACTCTAAATCCATTTTACCCACTCTACATCCATTTTTATCCACTCTACATCCATTTTCTCCACTCTACAGCCATTTTCTCCACTCTACATCCATTTTACCCACTCTACATCCATTTTTATCCACTCTACATCCATTTTCTGCACTCTACATCCATTTTTATCCACTCTACATCCATTTTATCCATTCTACGTCCATTTTCTCCACTCTAAATCCATTTTACCCACTCTACATCCATTTTTATCCACTCTACATCCATTTTCTGCTCTCTACATCCATTTTTATCCACACTACATTCATTTTCTGCACTCTACATCCATTTTTATCCACTCTACATCCATTTTATCCACTCTACATCCATTTTCTCCACTCTACATCCATTTTCTCCACTCTACAGCCATTTTACCCACTCTACATCCATTTTTATCCACTCTACATCCATTTTCTCCACTCTACATCCATTTTCTGCACTCTACATCCATTTTATCCACTCTACATCCATTTTATCCACTCTACATCCATTTTTATCCACTCTACATCCATTTTTATCCACTCAACATCCATTTTTATCCACTCTACATCAATTTTCTGCACTCTACATCCATTTTCTCCACTCTACAGCCATTTTACCCACTCTACATCCATTTTTATCCACTCTACATCCATTTTCTCCACTCTACATCCATTTTCTGCACTCTACATCCATTTTATCCACTCTACATCCATTTTATCCACTCTACATCCATTTTATCCACTCTACATCCATTTTCTCCACTCTACATCCATTTTCTGCACTCTACATCCATTTTATCCACTCTACATCCATTTTATCCACTCTACATCCATTTTTATCCACTCTACATCCATTTTTATCCACTCAACATCCATTTTTATCCACTCTACATCAATATTCTGCACTCTACATCCATTTTCTGCACTCTACATCCATTTTATCCACTCTACATCCATTTTATCCACTCTACATCCATTTTTATCCACTCTACATCCATTTTCTGCACTCTACATCCATTTTTATCCACTCTACATCCATTTTATCCATTCTACGTCCATTTTCTCCACTCTAAATCCATTTTACCCACTCTACATCCATTTTTATCCACTCTACATCCATTTTCTGCTCTCTACATCCATTTTTATCCACTCTACATTCATTTTCTGCACTCTACATCCATTTTTATCCACTCTACATCCATTTTATCCACTCTACATCCATTTTCTCCACTCTACATCCATTTTCTCCACTCTACAGCCATTTTACCCACTCTACATCCATTTTTATCCACTCTACATCCATTTTCTCCACTCTACATCCATTTTCTGCACTCTACATCCATTTTATCCACTCTACATCCATTTTATCCACTCTACATCCATTTTTATCCACTCTACATCCATTTTTATCCACTCAACATCCATTTTTATCCACTCTACATCCATTTTCTGCACTCTACATCCATTTTTACCCACTCTACATCCATTTTATCCACTCTACATCCATTTTCTCCACTCTACATCCATTTTCTCCACTCTACATCCATTTTACCCACTCTACATCCATTTTCTCCACTCTACATCCATTTTATCCACTCTACATCCATTTTTATCCACTCTACATCCATTTTCTCCACTCTACATCCATTTTACCCACTCTACATCCATTTTCTCCACTCTACATCCATTTTACCCACTCTACATCCATTTTTATCCACTCTACATCCATTTTCTGCTCTCTACATCCATTTTTATCCACTCTACATCCATTTTTCTCCACTCTACATCCATTTTCTCCACTCTACACCCATTTTCTCCACTCTACATCCATTTTTATCCACTCTACATCCATTTTTTGCTCTCTACATCCATTTTTATCCACTCTACATCCATTTTTATCCACTCTACATCCATTTTATCCACTCTATATCCATTTTATCCACTCTACACCCATTTTCTCCACTCTACATCCATTTTACCCACTCTACATCCATTTTCTGCACTCTACATCCATTTTATCCACTCTACATCCATTTTATCCACTCTACACCCATTTTCTCCACTCTACATCCATTTTACCCACTCTACATCCATTTTATCCACTCTACATCCATTTTCTGCACTCTACATCCATTTTATCCACTCTACATCCATTTTATCCACTCTACATCCATTTTTATCCACTCTACATCCATTTTCTCCACTCTACATCCATTTTACCCACTCTACATCCCTTTTTATCCACTCTACATCCATTTTCTCCACTCTAAATCCATTTTACCCACTCTACATCCATTTTTATCCACTCTACATCCGTTTTTATCCACTCTACATCCATTTTCTCCACTCTACATCCATTTTTAACCACTCTACATCCATTTTCTGCACTCTACATCCATTTTCTCCACTCTACATCCATTTTACCCACTCTACATCCATTTTTATCCACTCTACATCCATTTTTTGCTCTCTACATCCATTTTTATCCACTCTACATCCATTTTTATCCACTCTACATCCATTTTATCCACTCTATATCCATTTTATCCACTCTACACCCATTTTCTCCACTCTACATCCATTTTACCCACTCTACATCCATTTTTATCCACTCTATATCCATTTTCTCCACTCTACATCCATTGTCTGCACTCTACATCCATTTTATCCACTCTACATCCATTTTATCCACTCTACATCCATTTTATCCACTCTACACCCATTTTCTCCACCCTACATCCAATTTACCCACTCTACATCCATTTTTATCCACTCTACATCCATTTTCTGCACTCTACATCCATTTTTATCCACTCTACATCCATTTTATCCACTCCACATCTATTTTCTGCACTATACATCCATTTTATCCATTCTACATCCATTTTCTGCACTCTACATCCATTTTACCCACTCTACATCCATTTTTATCCACTTTACATCCATTTTCTGCTCTCTACATCCATTTTTATCCACTCTACATCCATTTTTACCCACTCTACATCCATTTTATCCTCTACATCCATTTTCTCCACTCCACATCTATTTTCTGCACTCTACATCCATTTTCTCCACTCTACATCCATTTTATCCACTCTACATCCATTTTTATCCACTCTACATCCATTTTCTCCACTCTACATCCATTTTACCCACTCTACATCCATTTTTATCCAGTCTACATCCATTTTTATCCACTGTACATCCATTTTATCCACTCTACATCCATTTTATCCACTCTAACGTCCATTTTCTCCACTCTAAATCGATTTTACCCACTCTACATCCATTTTTATCCACTCTACATCCATTTTCTGCTCTCTACATCCATTTTTATCCACTCTACATCCGTTTTTATCCACTCTACATCCATTTTCTCCACTCTACATCCATTTTTAACCACTCTACATCCATTTTCTGCACTCTACATCCATTTTATCCACTCTACATCCATTTTATCCACTCTACATCCATTTTCTCCACTCTACATCCATTTTCTCCACTCTACAGCCATTTTACCCACTCTACATCCATTTTTATCCACTCTACATCCATTTTCTCCACTCTACATCCATTTTCTGCACTCTACATCCATTTTATCCACTCTACATCCATTTTATCCACTCTACATCCATTTTTATCCACTCTACATCCATTTTTATCCACTCAACATCCATTTTTATCCACTCTACATCAATTTTCTGCACTCTACATCCATTTTCTGCACTCTACATCCATTTTATCCACTCTACATCCATTTTACCCACTCTACATCCATTTTATCCACTCTACATCCATTTTATCCAATCTACACCCATTTTCTCCACTCTACATCCATTTTACCCACTCTACATCCATTTTTATCCACTCTACATCCATTTTCTGCACTCTACATCCATTTTTATCCACTCTACATCAATTTTCTGCACTCTACATCCATTTTCTGCACTCTACATCCATTTTATCCACTCTACATCCATTTTATCCACTCTACATCCATTTTATCCACTCTACATCCATTTTATCCAATCTACACCCATTTTCTCCACTCTACATCCATTTTACCCACTCTACATCCATTTTTATCCACTCTACATCCATTTTCTGCACTCTACATCCATTTTTATCCACTCTACATCCATTTTATCCATTCTACGTCCATTTTCTCCACTCTAAATCCATTTTACCCACTCTACATCCATTTTTATCCACTCTACATCCATTTTCTGCTCTCTACATCCATTTTTATCCACTCTACATTCATTTTCTGCACTCTACATCCATTTTTATCCACTCTACATCCATTTTATCCACTCTACATCCATTTTCTCCACTCTACATCCATTTTCTCCACTCTACAGCCATTTTACCCACTCTACATCCATTTTTATCCACTCTACATCCATTTTCTCCACTCTACATCCATTTTCTGCACTCTACATCCATTTTATCCACTCTACATCCATTTTATCCACTCTACATCCATTTTTATCCACTCTACATCCATTTTTATCCACTCAACATCCATTTTTATCCACTCTACATCAATTTTCTGCACTCTACATCCATTTTTACCCACTCTACATCCATTTTATCCACTCTACATCCATTTTCTCCACTCTACATCCATTTTCTCCACTCTACATCCATTTTACCCACTCTACATCCATTTTCTCCACTCTACATCCATTTTACCCACTCTACATCCATTTTTATCCACTCTACATCCATTTTCTGCTCTCTACATCCATTTTTATCCACTCTACATCCATTTTTCTCCACTCTACATCCATTTTCTCCACTCTACACCCATTTTCTCCACTCTACATCCATTTTTATCCACTCTACATCCATTTTTTGCTCTCTACATCCATTTTTATCCACTCTACATCTATTTTTATCCACTCTACATCCATTTTATCCACTCTATATCCATTTTATCCACTCTACACCCATTTTCTCCACTCTACATCCATTTTACCCACTCTACATCCATTTTTATCCACTCTATATCCATTTTCTCCACTCTACATCCATTGTCTGCACTCTACATCCATTTTATCCACTCTACATCCATTTTATCCACTCTACATCCATTTTCTCCACTCTACATCCATTTTCTGCACTCTACATCCATTTTATCCACTCTACATCCATTTTATCCACTCTACACCCATTTTCTCCACTCTACATCCATTTTACCCACTCTACATCCATTTTATCCACTCTACATCCATTTTCTGCACTCTACATCCATTTTATCCACTCTACATCCATTTTATCCACTCTACATCCATTTTTATCCACTCTACATCCATTTTCTCCACTCTACATCCATTTTACCCACTCTACATCCCTTTTTATCCACTCTACATCCATTTTCTCCACTCTAAATCCATTTTACCCACTCTACATCCATTTTTATCCACTCTACATCCGTTTTTATCCACTCTACATCCATTTTCTCCACTCTACATCCATTTTTAACCACTCTACATCCATTTTCTGCACTCTACATCCATTTTCTCCACTCTACATCCATTTTACCCACTCTACATCCATTTTTATCCACTCTACATCCATTTTTTGCTCTCTACATCCATTTTTATCCACTCTACATCCATTTTTATCCACTCTACATCCATTTTATCCACTCTATATCCATTTTATCCACTCTACACCCATTTTCTCCACTCTACATCCATTTTACCCACTCTACATCCATTTTTATCCACTCTATATCCATTTTCTCCACTCTACATCCATTGTCTGCACTCTACATCCATTTTATCCACTCTACATCCATTTTATCCACTCTACATCCATTTTATCCACTCTACACCCATTTTCTCCACTCTACATCCAATTTACCCACTCTACATCCATTTTTATCCACTCTACATCCATTTTCTGCACTCTACATCCATTTTTATCCACTCTACATCCATTTTATCCACTCCACATCTATTTTCTGCACTATACATCCATTTTATCCACTCTACATCCATTTTCTGCACTCTACATCCATTTTACCCACTCTACATCCATTTTTATCCACTTTACATCCATTTTCTGCTCTCTACATCCATTTTTATCCACTCTACATCCATTTTTACCCACTCTACATCCATTTTATCCTCTACATCCATTTTCTCCACTCCACATCTATTTTCTGCACTCTACATCCATTTTCTCCACTCTACATCCATTTTCTCCACTCTACATCCATTTTTATCCACTCTACATCCATTTTCTCCACTCTACATCCATTTTACCCACTCTACATCCATTTTTATCCAGTCTACATCCATTTTTATCCACTGTACATCCATTTTATCCACTCTACATCCATTTTATCCACTCTAACGTCCATTTTCTCCACTCTAAATCGATTTTACCCACTCTACATCCATTTTTATCCACTCTACATCCATTTTCTGCTCTCTACATCCATTTTTATCCACTCTACATCCGTTTTTATCCACTCTACATCCATTTTCTCCACTCTACATCCATTTTTAACCACTCTACATCCATTTTCTGCACTCTACACCCATTTTCTCCACTCTACATCCATTTTACCCACTCAACATCCAGTTTTATCCACTCTACATCCATTTTCTGCACTCTACATCCATTTTTATCCACTCTACATCCATTTTATCCACTCTACATCCATTTTATCCACTCTACATCCATTTTATCCACTCTACATCCATTTTATCCACTCTACATCCATTTTTATCCACTCTACATCCATTTTCTGCACTCTACATCCATTTTTATCCACTCTACATCCATTTTCTGCTCTCTACATCCATTTTTATCCACTCTACATCCATTTTTATCCACTCTACATCCATTTTCTGCACTCTACATCCATTTTCTCCACTCTACATCCATTTTACCCACTCTACATCCATTTTATCCACTCTACACCCATTTTCTCCACTCTACATCCATTTTAAACACTCTACATCCATTTTTATCCACTCTACATCCATTTTCTCCACTCTACATCCATTGTCTGCACTCTACATCCATTTTATCCACTCTACATCCATTTTATCCACTCTACATCCATTTTATCCACTCTACACCCATTTTCTCCACTCTACATCCATTTTTATCCACTCTACATCCATTTTTATCCACTCTACATCAATTTTCTGCACTCTACATCCATTTTTACCCACTCTACATCCATTTTATCCACTCTACATCCATTTTCTCCACTCTACATCCATTTTCTGCACTCTACATCCATTTTTATCCACTCTACATCCATTTTCTGCTCTCTACATCCATTTTTACCCACTCTACATCCATTTTATCCACTCTACATCCATTTTCTCCACTCTACATCCATTTTCTGCACTCTACATCCATTTTATCCACTCTACATCCATTTTATCCACTCTACATACATTTTACCCACTCTACATCCATTTTCTGCTCTCTACATCCATTTTTATCCACTCTACATCCATTTTATCCACTCTACATCCATTTTCTCCACTCTACATCCATTTTCTCCACTCCAGATCTATTTTCTGCACTATACATCCATTTTATCCACTCTACATCCATTTTCTGCACTCTACATCCATTTTACCCACTCTACATCCATTTTCTCCACTCTACATCCATTTTTAGCCACTCTACATCCATTTTCTCCACTCTACATCCATTTTACCCACTCTACATCCATTTTTATCCACTCTACATCCATTTTCTGCTCTCTACATCCATTTTTATCCACTCTACATCCATTTTTATCCACTCTACATCCATTTTATCCACTCTACGTCCATTTTCTCCACTCTAAATCCATTTTACCCACTCTACATCCATTTTTATCCACTCTACATCCATTTTCTCCACTCTACATCCATTTTCTCCACTCTACAGCCATTTTACCCACTCTACATCCATTTTTATCCACTCTACATCCATTTTCTCCACTCTACACCCATTTTCTGCACTCTACATCCATTTTATCCACTCTACATCCATTTTATCCACTCTACATCCATTTTATCCACTCTACATCCATTTTTATCCACTCTACATCCATTTTTATCCACTCTACATCCATTTTTATCCACTCTACATCAATTTTCTGCACTCTACATCCATTTTTACCCACTCTACATCCATTTTATCCACTCTACATCCATTTTCTCCACTCTACATCCATTTTCTGCACTCTACATCCATTTTATCCACTCTACATCCATTTTATCCACTCTACATCCATTTTATCCACTCTACATCCATTTTATCCAATCTACACCCATTTTCTCCACTCTACATCCATTTTACCCACTCTACATCCATTTTTATCCACTCTACATCCATTTTCTGCACTCTACATCCATTTTTATCCACTCTACATCCATTTTATCCATTCTACGTCCATTTTCTCCACTCTAAATCCATTTTACCCACTCTACATCCATTTTTATCCACTCTACATCCATTTTCTGCTCTCTACATCCATTTTTATCCACTCTACATTCATTTTCTGCACTCTACATCCATTTTTATCCACTCTACATCCATTTTATCCACTCTACATCCATTTTCTCCACTCTACATCCATTTTCTCCACTCTACAGCCATTTTACCCACTCTACATCCATTTTTATCCACTCTACATCCATTTTCTCCACTCTACATCCATTTTCTGCACTCTACATCCATTTTATCCACTCTACATCCATTTTATCCACTCTACATCCATTTTTATCCACTCTACATCCATTTTTATCCACTCAACATCCATTTTTATCTACTCTACATCAATTTTCTGCACTCTACATCCATTTTTACCCACTCTACATCCATTTTATCCACTCTACATCCATTTTCTCCACTCTACATCCATTTTCTCCACTCTACATCCATTTTACCCACTCTACATCCATTTTCTCCACTCTACATCCATTTTACCCACTCTACATCCATTTTTATCCACTCTACATCCATTTTCTGCTCTCTACATCCATTTTTATCCACTCTACATCCATTTTTCTCCACTCTACATCCATTTTCTCCACTCTACACCCATTTTCTCCACTCTACATCCATTTTACCCACTCTACATCCATTTTCTCCACTCTACATCCATTTTTAACCACTCTACATCCATTTTCTGCACTCTACATCCATTGTCTGCACTCTACATCCATTTTATCCACTCTACATCCATTTTATCCACTCTACACCCATTTTCTCCACTCTACATCCATTTTACCCACTCTACATCCATTTTATCCACTCTACATCCATTTTCTGCACTCTACATCCATTTTATCCACTCTACATCCATTTTATCCACTCTACATCCATTTTATCCACTCTACATCCATTTTTATCCACTCTACATCCATTTTCTCCACTCTACATCCATTTTACCCACTCTACATCCCTTTTTATCCACTCTACATCCATTTTCTCCACTCTAAATCCATTTTACCCACTCTACATCCATTTTTATCCACTCTACATCCGTTTTTATCCACTCTACATCCATTTTCTCCACTCTACATCCATTTTTAACCACTCTACATCCATTTTCTGCACTCTACATCCATTTTCTCCACTCTACATCCATTTTACCCACTCTACATCCATTTTTATCCACTCTACATCCATTTTTTGCTCTCTACATCCATTTTTATCCACTCTACATCCATTTTTATCCACTCTACATCCATTTTATCCACTCTATATCCATTTTATCCACTCTACACCCATTTTCTCCACTCTACATCCATTTTACCCACTCTACATCCATTTTTATCCACTCTATATCCATTTTCTCCACTCTACATCCATTGTCTGCACTCTACATCCATTTTATCCACTCTACATCCATTTTATCCACTCTACATCCATTTTATCCACTCTACACCCATTTTCTCCACTCTACATCCAATTTACCCACTCTACATCCATTTTTATCCACTCTACATCCATTTTCTGCACTCTACATCCATTTTTATCCACTCTACATCCATTTTATCCACTCTACGTCTATTTTCTCCACTCTAAATCCATTTTACCCACTCTACATCCATTTTTATCCACTCTACATCCATTTTTATCCACTCTACATCCATTTTCTCCACTCCACATCTATTTTCTGCACTATACATCCATTTTATCCACTCTACATCCATTTTCTGCACTCTACATCCATTTTACCCACTCTACATCCATTTTTATCCACTTTACATCCATTTTCTGCTCTCTACATCCATTTTTATCCACTCTACATCCATTTTTACCCACTCTACATCCATTTTATCCACTCTACATCCATTTTCTCCACTCCACATCTATTTTCTGCACTCTACATCCATTTTCTCCACTCTACATCCATTTTATCCACTCTACATCCATTTTTATCCACTCTACATCCATTTTCTCCACTCTACATCCATTTTACCCACTCTACATCCATTTTTATCCAGTCTACATCCATTTTTATCCACTGTACATCCATTTTATCCACTCTACATCCATTTTATCCACTCTAACGTCCATTTTCTCCACTCTAAATCGATTTTACCCACTCTACATCCATTTTTATCCACTCTACATCCATTTTCTGCTCTCTACATCCATTTTTATCCACTCTACATCCGTTTTTATCCACTCTACATCCATTTTCTCCACTCTACATCCATTTTTAACCACTCTACATCCATTTTCTGCACTCTACATCCATTTTCTCCACTCTACATCCATTTTACCCACTCTACATCCATTTTATCCACTCTACACCCATTTTCTCCACTCTACATCCATTTTACCCACTCAACATCCATTTTTATCCACTCTACATCCATTTTCTGCACTCTACATCCATTTTTATCCACTCTACATCCATTTTATCCACTCTACATCCATTTTATCCACTCTACATCCATTTTATCCACTCTACATCCATTTTATCCACTCTACATCCATTTTTATCCACTCTACATCCATTTTTATCCACTCTACATCCATTTTTATCCACTCTACATCAATTTTCTGCACTCTACATCCATTTTTACCCACTCTACATCCATTTTATCCACTCTACATCCATTTTCTGCACTCTACATCCATTTTATCCACTCTACATCCATTTTATCCACTCTACATCCATTTTCTCCACTCTACATCCATTTTCTGCACTCTACATCCATTTTATCCACTCTACATCCATTTTATCCACTCTACATCCATTTTATCCACTCTACATCCATTTTATCCACTCTACATCCATTTTTATCCACTCTACATCCATTTTTATCCACTCTACATCCATTTTTATCCACTCTACATCCATTTTTATCCACTCTATATCAATTTTCTGCACTCTACATCCATTTTTACCCACTCTGCATCCATTTTATCCACTCTACATCCATTTTTATCCACTCTACATCCATTTTCTGCTCTCTACATCCATTTTTATCCACTCTACATCCATTTTTATCCACTCTACATCCATTTTATCCATTCTACATCCATTTTATCCACTCTACATCCATTTTTATCCACTCTACATCCATTTTTATCCACTCTACATCCATTTTTATCCACTCTACATCAATTTTCTGCACTCTACATCCATTTTTACCCACTCTACATCCATTTTATCCACTCTACATCCATTTTCTCCACTCTACATCCATTTTCTCCACTCTACATCCATTTTATCCACTCTACATCCATTTTCTCCACTCTACATCCATTTTTATCCACTCTACATCAATTTTCTGCACTCTACATCCATTTTTACCCACTCTACATCCATTTTTATCCACTCTACATCCATTTTCTGCTCTCTACATCCATTTTATCCACTCTACATCCGTTTTTATCCACTCTACATCCATTTTCTCCACTCTACATCCATTTTTAACCACTCTACATCCATTTTCTGCACTCTACATCCATTTTCTCCACTCTACATCCATTTTACCCACTCTTCATCAATTTTTATCCACTCTACAGCCATTTTCTGCTCTCTACATCCATTTTATCCACTCTACATCCGTTTTTATCCACTCTACATCCATTTTCTCCACTCTACATCCATTTTTAACCACTCTACATCCATTTTCTGCACTCTACATCCATTTTCTCCACTCTACATCCATTTTACCCACTCTTCATCAATTTTTATCCCCTCTACATCAATTTTCTGCACTCTACATCCATTTTTACCCACTCTACATCCATTTTATCCACTCTACATCCATTTTCTCCACTCTACATCCATTTTCTGCACTCTACATCCATTTTATCCACTCTACATCCATTTTATCCACTCTACATCCATTTTATCCACTCTACATCTATTTTATCCAATCTACACCCATTTTCTCCACTCTACATCCATTTTACCCACTCTACATCCATTTTTATCCACTCTACATCCATTTTCTGCACTCTACATCCATTTTTATCCACTCTACATCCATTTTATCCATTCTACGTCCATTTTCACCACTCTAAATCCATTTTACCCACTCTACATCCATTTTTATCCACTCTACATCCATTTTCTGCTCTCTACATCCATTTTTATCCACTCTACATTCATTTTCTGCACTCTACATCCATTTTTATCCACTCTACATCCATTTTATCCACTCTACATCCATTTTCTCCACTCTACATCCATTTTCTCCACTCTACAGCCATTTTACCCACTCTACATCCATTTTTATCCACTCTACATCCATTTTCTCCACTCTACATCCATTTTCTGCACTCTACATCCATTTTATCCACTCTACATCCATTTTATCCACTCTACATCCATTTTTATCCACTCTACATCCATTTTTATCCACTCAACATCCATTTTTATCCACTCTACATCAATTTTCTGCACTCTACATCCATTTTTACCCACTCTACATCCATTTTCTCCACTCTACATCCATTTTCTGCACTCTACATCCATTTTATCCACTCTACATCCATTTTACCCACTCTACATCCATTTTCTCCACTCTACATCCATTTTACCCACTCTACATCCATTTTTATCCACTCTACATCCATTTTCTGCTCTCTACATCCATTTTTATCCACTCTACATCCATTTTTCTCCACTCTACATCCATTTTCTCCACTCTACACCCATTTTCTCCACTCTACATCCATTTTACCCACTCTACATCCATTTTCTCCACTCTACATCCATTTTTAACCACTCTACATCCATTTTCTGCACTCTACATCCATTGTCTGCACTCTACATCCATTTTATCCACTCTACATCCATTTTATCCACTCTACACCCATTTTCTCCACTCTACATCCATTTTACCCACTCTACATCCATTTTATCCACTCTACATCCATTTTCTGCACTCTACATCCATTTTATCCACTCTACATCCATTTTGTCCACTCTACATCCATTTTTATCCACTCTACATCCATTTTCTCCACTCTACATCCATTTTACCCACTCTACATCCCTTTTTATCCACTCTACATCCATTTTCTCCACTCTACATCCATTTTACCCACTCTACATCCATTTTTATCCACTCTACATCCGTTTTTATCCACTCTACATCCATTTTCTCCACTCTACATCCATTTTTAACCACTCTACATCCATTTTCTGCACTCTACATCCATTTTCTCCACTCTACATCCATTTTCTCCACTCTACATCCATTTTTAACCACTCTACATCCATTTTCTGCACTCTACATCCATTTTCTCCACTCTACATCCATTTTACCCACTCTTCATCAATTTTTATCCACTCTACAGCCATTTTCTGCTCTCTACATCCATTTTATCCACTCTACATCCGTTTTTATCCACTCTACATCCATTTTCTCCACTCTACATCCATTTTTAACCACTCTACATCCATTTTCTGCACTCTACATCCATTTTCTCCACTCTACATCCATTTTACCCACTCTTCATCAATTTTTATCCCCTCTACATCAATTTTCTGCACTCTACATCCATTTTTACCCACTCTACATCCATTTTATCCACTCTACATCCATTTTCTCCACTCTACATCCATTTTCTGCACTCTACATCCATTTTATCCACTCTACATCCATTTTATCCACTCTACATCCATTTTATCCACTCTACATCTATTTTATCCAATCTACACCCATTTTCTCCACTCTACATCCATTTTACCCACTCTACATCCATTTTTATCCACTCTACATCCATTTTCTGCACTCTACATCCATTTTTATCCACTCTACATCCATTTTATCCATTCTACGTCCATTTTCTCCACTCTAAATCCATTTTACCCACTCTACATCCATTTTTATCCACTCTACATCCATTTTCTGCTCTCTACATCCATTTTTATCCACTCTACATTCATTTTCTGCACTCTACATCCATTTTTATCCACTCTACATCCATTTTATCCACTCTACATCCATTTTCTCCACTCTACATCCATTTTCTCCACTCTACAGCCATTTTACCCACTCTACATCCATTTTTATCCACTCTACATCCATTTTCTCCACTCTACATCCATTTTCTGCACTCTACATCCATTTTATCCACTCTACATCCATTTTATCCACTCTACATCCATTTTTATCCACTCTACATCCATTTTCTCCACTCTACATCCATTTTACCCACTCTTCATCAATTTTTATCCCCTCTACATCAATTTTCTGCACTCTACATCCATTTTTACCCACTCTACATCCATTTTATCCACTCTACATCCATTTTCTCCACTCTACATCCATTTTCTGCACTCTACATCCATTTTATCCACTCTACATCCATTTTATCCACTCTACATCCATTTTATCCACTCTACATCTATTTTATCCAATCTACACCCATTTTCTCCACTCTACATCCATTTTACCCACTCTACATCCATTTTTATCCACTCTACATCCATTTTCTGCACTCTACATCCATTTTTATCCACTCTACATCCATTTTATCCATTCTACGTCCATTTTCTCCACTCTAAATCCATTTTACCCACTCTACATCCATTTTTATCCACTCTACATCCATTTTCTGCTCTCTACATCCATTTTTATCCACTCTACATTCATTTTCTGCACTCTACATCCATTTTTATCCACTCTACATCCATTTTATCCACTCTACATCCATTTTCTCCACTCTACATCCATTTTCTCCACTCTACAGCCATTTTACCCACTCTACATCCATTTTTATCCACTCTACATCCATTTTCTCCACTCTACATCCATTTTCTGCACTCTACATCCATTTTATCCACTCTACATCCATTTTATCCACTCTACATCCATTTTTATCCACTCTACATCCATTTTTATCCACTCAACATCCATTTTTATCTACTCTACATCAATTTTCTGCACTCTACATCCATTTTTACCCACTCTACATCCATTTTAACCACTCTACATCCATTTTCTGCACTCTACATCCATTTTCTCCACTCTACATCCATTTTACCCACTCTTCATCAATTTTTATCCACTCTACAGCCATTTTCTGCTCTCTACATCCATTTTATCCACTCTACATCCGTTTTTATCCACTCTACATCCATTTTCTCCACTCTACATCCATTTTTAACCACTCTACATCCATTTTCTGCACTCTACATCCATTTTCTCCACTCTACATCCATTTTACCCACTCTTCATCAATTTTTATCCCCTCTACATCAATTTTCTGCACTCTACATCCATTTTTACCCACTCTACATCCATTTTATCCACTCTACATCCATTTTCTCCACTCTACATCCATTTTCTGCACTCTACATCCATTTTATCCACTCTACATCCATTTTATCCACTCTACATCCATTTTATCCACTCTACATCTATTTTATCCAATCTACACCCATTTTCTCCACTCTACATCCATTTTACCCACTCTACATCCATTTTTATCCACTCTACATCCATTTTCTGCACTCTACATCCATTTTTATCCACTCTACATCCATTTTATCCATTCTACGTCCATTTTCACCACTCTAAATCCATTTTACCCACTCTACATCCATTTTTATCCACTCTACATCCATTTTCTGCTCTCTACATCCATTTTTATCCACTCTACATTCATTTTCTGCACTCTACATCCATTTTTATCCACTCTACATCCATTTTATCCACTCTACATCCATTTTCTCCACTCTACATCCATTTTCTCCACTCTACATCCATTTTACCCACTCTACATCCATTTTTATCCACTCTACATCCATTTTCTCCACTCTACATCCATTTTCTGCACTCTACATCCATTTTATCCACTCTACATCCATTTTATCCACTCTACATCCATTTTTATCCACTCTACATCCATTTTTATCCACTCAACATCCATTTTTATCTACTCTACATCAATTTTCTGCACTCTACATCCATTTTTACCCACTCTACATCCATTTTCTCCACTCTACATCCATTTTCTGCACTCTACATCCATTTTATCCACTCTACATCCATTTTACCCACTCTACATCCATTTTCTCCACTCTACATCCATTTTACCCACTCTACATCCATTTTTATCCACTCTACATCCATTTTCTGCTCTCTACATCCATTTTTATCCACTCTACATCCATTTTTCTCCACTCTACATCCATTTTCTCCACTCTACACCCATTTTCTCCACTCTACATCCATTTTACCCACTCTACATCCATTTTCTCCACTCTACATCCATTTTTAACCACTCTACATCCATTTTCTGCACTCTACATCCATTGTCTGCACTCTACATCCATTTTATCCACTCTACATCCATTTTATCCACTCTACACCCATTTTCTCCACTCTACATCCATTTTACCCACTCTACATCCATTTTATCCACTCTACATCCATTTTCTGCACTCTACATCCATTTTATCCACTCTACATCCATTTTGTCCACTCTACATCCATTTTTATCCACTCTACATCCATTTTCTCCACTCTACATCCATTTTACCCACTCTACATCCCTTTTTATCCACTCTACATCCATTTTCTCCACTCTAAATCCATTTTACCCACTCTACATCCATTTTTATCCACTCTACATCCGTTTTTATCCACTCTACATCCATTTTCTCCACTCTACATCCATTTTTAACCACTCTGCATCCATTTTCTGCACTCTACATCCATTTTCTCCACTCTACATCCATTTTCTCCACTCTACATCCATTTTTAACCACTCTACATCCATTTTCTGCACTCTACATCCATTTTCTCCACTCTACATCCATTTTACCCACTCTTCATCAATTTTTATCCACTCTACAGCCATTTTCTGCTCTCTACATCCATTTTATCCACTCTACATCCGTTTTTATCCACTCTACATCCATTTTCTCCACTCTACATCCATTTTTAACCACTCTACATCCATTTTCTGCACTCTACATCCATTTTCTCCACTCTACATCCATTTTACCCACTCTTCATCAATTTTTATCCCCTCTACATCAATTTTCTGCACTCTACATCCATTTTTACCCACTCTACATCCATTTTATCCACTCTACATCCATTTTCTCCACTCTACATCCATTTTATCCACTCTACATCCATTTTATCCACTCTACATCCATTTTATCCACTCTACATCCATTTTATCCACTCTACATCTATTTTATCCAATCTACACCCATTTTCTCCACTCTACATCCATTTTACCCACTCTACATCCATTTTTATCCACTCTACATCCATTTTCTGCACTCTACATCCATTTTATCCACTCTACATCCATTTTATCCATTCTACGTCCATTTTCTCCACTCTAAATCCATTTTACCCACTCTACATCCATTTTTACCCACTCTACATCCATTTTCTGCTCTCTACATCCATTTTTATCCACTCTACATTCATTTTCTGCACTCTACATCCATTTTTATCCACTCTACATCCATTTTATCCACTCTACATCCATTTTCTCCACTCTACATCCATTTTCTCCACTCTACAGCCATTTTATCCACTCTACATCCATTTTTATCCACTCTACATCCATTTTCTCCACTCTACATCCATTTTCTGCACTCTACATCCATTTTATCCACTCTACATCCATTTTATCCACTCTACATCCATTTTTATCCACTCTACATCCATTTTTATCCACTCAACATCCATTTTTATCTACTCTACATCAATTTTCTGCACTCTACATCCATTTTTACCCACTCTACATCCATTTTATCCACTCTACATCCATTTTATCCACTCTACATCCATTTTCTCCACTCTACATCCATTTTACCCACTCTACATCCATTTTCTCCACTCTACATCCATTTTACCCACTCTACATCCATTTTTATCCACTCTACATCCATTTTCTGCTCTCTACATCCATTTTTATCCACTCTACATCCATTTTTATCCACTCTACATCCATTTTCTCCACTCTACATCCATTTTCTCCACTCTACATCCATTTTACCCACTCTACATCCATTTTCTCCACTCTACATCCATTTTTAACCACTCTACATCCATTTTCTGCACTCTACATCCATTGTCTGCACTCTACATCCATTTTATCCACTCTACATCCATTTTATCCACTCTACACCCATTTTCTCCACTCTACATCCATTTTATCCACTCTACATCCATTTTATCCACTCTACATCCATTTTCTGCACTCTACATCCATTTTATCCACTCTACATCCATTTTGTCCACTCTACATCCATTTTTATCCACTCTACATCCATTTTCTCCACTCTACATCCATTTTACCCACTCTACATCCCTTTTTATCCACTCTACATCCATTTTCTCCACTCTAAATCCATTTTATCCACTCTACATCCATTTTTATCCACTCTACATCCGTTTTTATCCACTCTACATCCATTTTCTCCACTCTACATCCATTTTTAACCACTCTACATCCATTTTCTGCACTCTACATCCATTTTCTCCACTCTACATCCATTTTACCCACTCTACATCCATTTTTATCCACTCTACATCCATTTTTTGCTCTCTACATCCATTTTTATCCACTCTACATCCATTTTTATCCACTCTACATCCATTTTATCCACTCTACATCCATTTTATCCACTCTACATCCATTTTATCCACTCTACATCCATTTTACCCACTCTACATCCATTTTTATCCACTCTATATCAATTTTCTCCACTCTACATCCATTGTCTGCACTCTACATCCATTTTATCCACTCTACATCCATTTTATCCACTCTACATCCATTTTATCCACTCTACACCCATTTTCTCCACTCTACATCCAATTTACCCACTCTACATCCATTTTTATCCACTCTACATCCATTTTCTGCACTCTACATCCATTTTTATCCACTCTACATCCATTTTATCCACTCTACGTCTATTTTCTCCACTCTAAATCCATTTTACCCACTCTACATCCATTTTTATCCACTCTACATCCATTTTTATCCACTCTACATCCATTTTCTCCACTCCACATCTATTTTCTGCACTATACATCCATTTTATCCACTCTACATCCATTTTCTGCACTCTACATCCATTTTACCCACTCTACATCCATTTTTATCCACTTTACATCCATTTTCTGCTCTCTACATCCATTTTTATCCACTCTACATCCATTTTTACCCACTCTACATCCATTTTATCCACTCTACATCCATTTTCTCCACTCCACATCTATTTTCTGCACTCTACATCCATTTTCTCCACTCTACATCCATTTTATCCACTCTACATCCATTTTTATCCACTCTACATCCATTTTCTCCACTCTACATCCATTTTACCCACTCTACATCCATTTTTATCCAGTCTACATCCATTTTTATCCACTGTACATCCATTTTATCCACTCTACATCCATTTTATCCACTCTAACGTCCATTTTCTCCACTCTAAATCGATTTTACCCACTCTACATCCATTTTTATCCACTCTACATCCATTTTCTGCTCTCTACATCCATTTTTATCCACTCTACATCCGTTTTTATCCACTCTACATCCATTTTCTCCACTCTACATCCATTTTTAACCACTCTACATCCATTTTATCCACTCTACATCCATTTTCTGCACTCTACATCCATTTTATCCACTCTACATCCATTTTGTCCACTCTACATCCATTTTTATCCACTCTACATCCATTTTCTCCACTCTACATCCATTTTACCCACTCTACATCCCTTTTTATCCACTCTACATCCATTTTCTCCACTCTAAATCCATTTTACCCACTCTACATCCATTTTTATCCACTCTACATCCGTTTTTATCCACTCTACATCCATTTTCTCCACTCTACATCCATTTTTAACCACTCTACATCCATTTTCTGCACTCTACATCCATTTTTACCCACTCTACATCCATTTTATCCACTCTACATCCATTTTACCCACTCTACATCCATTTTCTCCACTCTACATCCATTTTACCCACTCTACATCCATTTTTATCCACTCTACATCCATTTTCTGCTCTCTACATCCATTTTTATCCACTCTACATCCATTTTTCTCCACTCTACATCCATTTTCTCCACTCTACACCCATTTTCTCCACTCTACATCCATTTTACCCACTCTACATCCATTTTCTCCACTCTACATCCATTTTTAACCACTCTACATCCATTTTCTGCACTCTACATCCATTGTCTGCACTCTACATCCATTTTATCCACTCTACATCCATTTTATCCACTCTACACCCATTTTCTCCACTCTACATCCATTTTACCCACTCTACATCCATTTTATCCACTCTACATCCATTTTCTGCACTCTACATCCATTTTATCCACTCTACATCCATTTTGTCCACTCTACATCCATTTTTATCCACTCTACATCCATTTTCTCCACTCTACATCCATTTTACCCACTCTACATCCCTTTTTATCCACTCTACATCCATTTTCTCCACTCTAAATCCATTTTACCCACTCTACATCCATTTTTATCCACTCTACATCCGTTTTTATCCACTCTACATCCATTTTCTCCACTCTACATCCATTTTTAACCACTCTACATCCATTTTCTGCACTCTACATCCATTTTCTCCACTCTACATCCATTTTCTCCACTCTACATCCATTTTTAACCACTCTACATCCATTTTCTGCACTCTACATCCATTTTCTCCACTCTACATCCATTTTACCCACTCTTCATCAATTTTTATCCACTCTACAGCCATTTTCTGCTCTCTACATCCATTTTATCCACTCTACATCCGTTTTTATCCACTCTACATCCATTTTCTCCACTCTACATCCATTTTTAACCACTCTACATCCATTTTCTGCACTCTACATCCATTTTCTCCACTCTACATCCATTTTACCCACTCTTCATCAATTTTTATCCCCTCTACATCAATTTTCTGCACTCTACATCCATTTTTACCCACTCTACATCCATTTTATCCACTCTACATCCATTTTCTCCACTCTACATCCATTTTCTGCACTCTACATCCATTTTATCCACTCTATATCCATTTTATCCACTCTACATCCATTTTATCCACTCTACATCTATTTTATCCAATCTACACCCATTTTCTCCACTCTACATCCATTTTACCCACTCTACATCCATTTTTATCCACTCTACATCCATTTTCTGCACTCTACATCCATTTTTATCCACTCTACATCCATTTTATCCATTCTACGTCCATTTTCTCCACTCTAAATCCATTTTACCCACTCTACATCCATTTTTATCCACTCTACATCCATTTTCTGCTCTCTACATCCATTTTTATCCACTCTACATTCATTTTCTGCACTCTACATCCATTTTTATCCACTCTACATCCATTTTATCCACTCTACATCCATTTTCTCCACTCTACATCCATTTTCTCCACTCTACAGCCATTTTACCCACTCTACATCCATTTTTATCCACTCTACATCCATTTTCTCCACTCTACATCCATTTTCTGCACTCTACATCCATTTTATCCACTCTACATCCATTTTATCCACTCTACATCCATTTTTATCCACTCTACATCCATTTTTATCCACTCAACATCCATTTTTATCTACTCTACATCAATTTTCTGCACTCTACATCCATTTTTACCCACTCTACATCCATTTTATCCACTCTACATCCATTTTCTCCACTCTACATCCATTTTCTCCACTCTACATCCATTTTACCCACTCTACATCCATTTTCTCCACTCTACATCCATTTTACCCACTCTACATCCATTTTTATCCACTCTACATCCATTTTCTGCTCTCTACATCCATTTTTCTCCACTCTACATCCATTTTTCTCCACTCTACATCCATTTTCTCCACTCTACACCCATTTTCTCCACTCTACATCCATTTTACCCACTCTACATCCATTTTCTCCACTCTACATCCATTTTTAACCACTCTACATCCATTTTCTGCACTCTACATCCATTGTCTGCACTCTACATCCATTTTATCCACTCTACATCCATTTTATCCACTCTACACCCATTTTCTCCACTCTACATCCATTTTACCCACTCTACATCCATTTTATCCACTCTACATCCATTTTCTGCACTCTACATCCATTTTATCCACTCTACATCCATTTTGTCCACTCTACATCCATTTTTATCCACTCTACATCCATTTTCTCCACTCTACATCCATTTTACCCACTCTACATCCCTTTTTATCCACTCTACATCCATTTTCTCCACTCTAAATCCATTTTACCCACTCTACATCCATTTTTATCCACTCTACATCCGTTTTTATCCACTCTACATCCATTTTCTCCACTCTACATCCATTTTTAACCACTCTACATCCATTTTCTGCACTCTACATCCATTTTCTCCACTCTACATCCATTTTATCCACTCTACATCCATTTTTATCCACTCTACATCCATTTTTTGCTCTCTACATCCATTTTTATCCACTCTACATCCATTTTTATCCACTCTACATCCATTTTATCCACTCTATATCCATTTTATCCACTCTACACCCATTTTCTCCACTCTACATCCATTTTACCCACTCTACATCCATTTTTATCCACTCTATATCCATTTTCTCCACTCTACATCCATTGTCTGCACTCTACATCCATTTTATCCACTCTACATCCATTTTATCCACTCTACATCCATTTTATCCACTCTACACCCATTTTCTCCACTCTACATCCAATTTACCCACTCTACATCCATTTTTATCCACTCTACATCCATTTTCTGCACTCTACATCCATTTTTATCCACTCTACATCCATTTTATCCACTCTACGTCTATTTTCTCCACTCTAAATCCATTTTACCCACTCTACATCCATTTTTATCCACTCTACATCCATTTTTATCCACTCTACATCCATTTTCTCCACTCCACATCTATTTTCTGCACTATACATCCATTTTATCCACTCTACATCCATTTTCTGCACTCTACATCCATTTTACCCACTCTACATCCATTTTTATCCACTTTACATCCATTTTCTGCTCTCTACATCCATTTTTATCCACTCTACATCCATTTTTACCCACTCTACATCCATTTTATCCACTCTACATCCATTTTCTCCACTCCACATCTATTTTCTGCACTCTACATCCATTTTCTCCACTCTACATCCATTTTATCCACTCTACATCCATTTTTATCCACTCTACATCCATTTTCTCCACTCTACATCCATTTTACCCACTCTACATCCATTTTTATCCAGTCTACATCCATTTTTATCCACTGTACATCCATTTTATCCACTCTACATCCATTTTATCCACTCTAACGTCCATTTTCTCCACTCTAAATCGATTTTACCCACTCTACATCCATTTTTATCCACTCTACATCCATTTTCTGCTCTCTACATCCATTTTTATCCACTCTACATCCGTTTTTATCCACTCTACATCCATTTTCTCCACTCTACATCCATTTTTAACCACTCTACATCCATTTTCTGCACTCTACATCCATTTTCTCCACTCTACATCCATTTTACCCACTCTACATCCATTTTATCCACTCTACACCCATTTTCTCCACTCTACATCCATTTTACCCACTCAACATCCATTT
Organism: Pemphredon lugubris; assembly: GCA_933228935.1. NCBI lineage: Eukaryota > Metazoa > Arthropoda > Insecta > Hymenoptera > Crabronidae > Pemphredon > Pemphredon lugubris. The sequence continues at coordinate 30,404,128 of OW121815.1, forward strand.
TTATCCACTCTACATCCATTTTATCCACTCTACATCCATTTTATCCACTCTACATCCATTTTATCCACTCTACATCCATTTTTATCCACTCTACATCCATTTTTATCCACTCTACATCCATTTTTATCCACTCTACATCAATTTTCTGCACTCTACATCCATTTTTACCCACTCTACATCCATTTTATCCACTCTACATCCATTTTCTGCACTCTACATCCATTTTATCCACTCTACATCCATTTTATCCACTCTACATCCATTTTCTCCACTCTACATCCATTTTCTGCACTCCACATCCATTTTATCCACTCTACATCCATTTTATCCACTCTACATCCATTTTATCCACTCTACATCCATTTTATCCACTCTACATCCATTTTTATCCACTCTACATCCATTTTTATCCACTCTACATCCATTTTTATCCACTCTACATCCATTTTTATCCACTCTGTATCAATTTTCTGCACTCTACATCCATTTTTACCCACTCTGCATCCATTTTATCCACTCTACATCCATTTTTATCCACTCTACATCCATTTTCTGCTCTCTACATCCATTTTTATCCACTCTACATCCATTTTTATCCACTCTACATCCATTTTCTGCACTCTACATCCATTGTATCCACTCTACATCCATTTTATCCACTCTACATCCATTTTATCCACTCTACATCCATTTTATCCACTCTACATCCATTTTTATCCACTCTACATCCATTTTTATCCACTCTACATCCATTTTTATCCACTCTACATCAATTTTCTGCACTCTACATCCATTTTTACCCACTCTACATCCATTTTATCCACTCTACATCCATTTTCTCCACTCTACATCCATTTTCTCCACTCTACATCCATTTTTATCCACTCTACATCCATTTTCTGCTCTCTACATCCATTTTTATCCACTCTACATCCATTTTTATCCACTCTACATCCATTTTTACCCACTCTACATCCATTTTTATCCACTCTACATCAATTTTCTGCACTCTACATCCATTTTTACCCACTCTACATCCATTTTATCCACTCTACATCCATTTTCTCCACTCTACATCCATTTTCTGCACTCTACATCCATTTTATCCACTCTACATCCATTTTATCCACTCTACATCCATTTTATCCACTCTACAGCCATTTTATCCACTCTACATCCATTTTCTCCACTCTACATACATTTTACCCACTCTACATCCATTTTCTGCTCTCTACATCCATTTTTATCCACTCTACATCCATTTTATCCACTCTACATCCATTTTCTCCACTCTACATCCATTTTCTCCACTCCAGATCTATTTTCTGCACTATACATCCATTTTATCCAGTCTACATCCATTTTCTGCACTCTACAACCATTTTATCCACTCTACATCCATTTTCTCCACTCTACATCCATTTTTAGCCACTCTACATCCATTTTCTCCACTCTACATCCATTTTACCCACTCTACATCCATTTTTATCCACTCTACATCCATTTTCTGCTCTCTACATCCATTTTATCCACTCTACATCCGTTTTTATCCACTCTACATCCATTTTCTCCACTCTACATCCATTTTTAACCACTCTACATCCATTTTCTGCACTCTACATCCATTTTCTCCACTCTACATCCATTTTACCCACTCTTCATCAATTTTTATCCACTCTACATCCATTTTTTGCTCTCTACATCCATTTTTATCCACTCTACATCCATTTTATCCACTCTACATCCATTTTATCCACTCTACACCCATTTTCTCCACCCTACATCCATTTTTATCCACTCTACATCCATTTTCTCCACTCTACATCCATTGTCTGCACTCTACATCCATTTTATCCACTCTACATCCATTTTCTCCACTCTACATCCATTTTTAACCACTCTACATCCATTTTTATCCACTCTACATCCATTTTTATCCACTCTACATCCATTTTTACCCACTCTACATCCATTTTATCCACTCTACATCCATTTTCTCCACTCTACATCCATTTTCTGCACTCTACATCCATTTTTATCCACTCTACATCCATTTTCTGCTCTCTACATCCATTTTTATCCACTCTACATCCATTTTTATCCACTCTACATCAATTTTCTGCACTCTACATCCATTTTTACCCACTCTACATCCATTTTATCCACTCTACATCCATTTTCTCCACTCTACATCCATTTTCTGCACTCTACATCCATTTTTATCCACTCTACATCCGTTTTTATCCACTCTACATCCATTTTCTCCACTCTACATCCATTTTTAACCACTCTACATCCATTTTCTGCACTCTACATCCATTTTCTCCACTCTACATCCATTTTACCCACTCTACATCCATTTTTATCCACTCTACATCCATTTTCTGCTCTCTACATCCATTTTTATCCACTCTACATCCATTTTATCCACTCTACATCAATTTTCTGCACTCTACATCCATTTTTACCCACTCTACATCCATTTTATCCACTCTACATCCATTTTCTGCACTCTACATCCATTTTATCCACTCTACATCCATTTTATCCACTCTACATCCATTTTCTCTACTCTACATCCATTTTCTGCACTCTACATCCATTTTATCCACTCTACATCCATTTTATCCACTCTACATCCATTTTATCCACTCTACATCCATTTTATCCACTCTACATCCATTTTTATCCACTCTACATCCATTTTTATCCACTCTACATCCATTTTTATCCACTCTACATCCATTTTTATCCACTCTATATCAATTTTCTGCACTCTACATCCATTTTTACCCACTCTGCATCCATTTTATCCACTCTACATCCATTTTTATCCACTCTACATCCATTTTTATCCACTCTACATCCATTTTTATCCACTCTATATCAATTTTCTGCACTCTACATCCATTTTTACCCACTCTGCATCCATTTTATCCACTCTACATCCATTTTTATCCACTCTACATCCATTTTCTGCTCTCTACATCCATTTTTATCCACTCTACATCCATTTTTATCCACTCTACATCCATTTTCTGCACTCTACATCCATTGTATCCACTCTACATCCATTTTATCCACTCTACATCCATTTTATCCACTCTACATCCATTTTTATCCACTCTACATCCATTTTTATCCACTCTACATCCACTTTTATCCACTCTACATCCATTTTTATCCACTCTATATCAATTTTCTGCACTCTACATCCATTTTTACCCACTCTGCATCCATTTTATCCACTCTACATCCATTTTTATCCACTCTACATCCATTTTCTGCTCTCTACATCCATTTTTATCCACTCTACATCCATTTTTATCCACTCTACATCCATTTTCTGCACTCTACATCCATTGTATCCACTCTACATCCATTTTATCCACTCTACATCCATTTTATCCACTCTACATCCATTTTATCCACTCTACATCCATTTTTATCCACTCTACATCCATTTTTATCCACTCTACATCCATTTTTATCCACTCTACATCAATTTTCTGCACTCTACATCCATTTTTACCCACTCTACATCCATTTTCTCCACTCTACATCCATTTTCTCCACTCTACATCCATTTTCTCCACTCTACATCCATTTTTATCCACTCTACATCCATTTTCTGCTCTCTACATCCATTTTTATCCACTCTACATCCATTTTTATCCACTCTACATCCATTTTTACCCACTCTACATCCATTTTTATCCACTCTACATCAATTTTCTGCACTCTACATCCATTTTTACCCACTCTACATCCATTTTATCCACTCTACATCCATTTTCTCCACTCTACATCCATTTTCTGCACTCTACATCCATTTTATCCACTCTACATCCATTTTATCCACTCTACAGCCATTTTATCCACTCTACATCCATTTTCTCCACTCTACATACATTTTACCCACTCTACATCCATTTTCTGCTCTCTACATCCATTTTTATCCACTCTACATCCATTTTATCCACTCTACATCCATTTTCTCCACTCTACATCCATTTTCTCCACTCCAGATCTATTTTCTGCACTATACATCCATTTTATCCACTCTACATCCATTTTCTGCACTCTACAACCATTTTATCCACTCTACATCCATTTTCTCCACTCTACATCCATTTTTAGCCACTCTACATCCATTTTCTCCACTCTACATCTATTTTACCCACTCTACATCCATTTTTATCCACTCTACATCCATTTTCTGCTCTCTACATCCATTTTATCCACTCTACATCCGTTTTTATCCACTCTACATCCATTTTCTCCACTCTACATCCATTTTTAACCACTCTACATCCATTTTCTGCACTCTACATCCATTTTCTCCACTCTACATCCATTTTACCCACTCTTCATCCATTTTTATCCACTCTACATCCATTTTATCCACTCTACATCCATTTTATCCACTCTACACCCATTTTCTCCACCCTACATCCATTTTTATCCACTCTACATCCATTTTCTCCACTCTACATCCATTGTCTGCACTCTACATCCATTTTATCTACTCTACATCCATTTTTATCCACTCTACATCCATTTTTATCCACTCTACATCCATTTTTACCCACTCTACATCCATTTTATCCACTCTACATCCATTTTCTCCACTCTACATCCATTTTCTGCACTCTACATCCATTTTTATCCACTCTACATCCATTTTCTGCTCTCTACATCCATTTTTATCCACTCTACATCCATTTTTATCCACTCTACATCAATTTTCTGCACTCTACATCCATTTTTACCCACTCTACATCCATTTTATCCACTCTACATCCATTTTCTCCACTCTACATCCATTTTCTGCACTCTACATCCATTTTTATCCACTCTACATCCGTTTTTATCCACTCTACATCCATTTTCTCCACTCTACATCCATTTTTAACCACTCTACATCCATTTTCTGCACTCTACATCCATTTTTAGCCACTCTACATCCATTTTCTCCACTCTACATCCATTTTACCCACTCTACATCCATTTTTATCCACTCTACATCCATTTTCTGCTCTCTACATCCATTTTTATCCACTCTACATCCGTTTTTATCCACTCTACATCCATTTTCTCCACTCTACATCCATTTTTAACCACTCTACATCCATTTTCTGCACTCTACATCCATTTTCTCCACTCTACATCCATTTTACCCACTCTACATCCATTTTTATCCACTCTACATCCATTTTCTGCTCTCTACATCCATTTTTATCCACTCTACATCCATTTTTATCCACTCTACATCCATTTTATTCACTCTACATCCATTTTATCCACTCTACACCCATTTTCTCCACCCTACATCCATTTTTATCCACTCTACATCCATTTTCTCCACTCTACATCCATTGTCTGCACTCTACATCCATTTTATCCACTCTACATCCATTTTCTCCACTCTACATCCATTTTTAACCACTCTACATCCATTTTCTGCACTCTACATCCATTTTCTCCACTCTACATCCATTTTACCCACTCTACATCCATTTTATCCACTCTACACCCATTTTCTCCACTCTACATCCATTTTACCCACTCTACATCCATTTTTATCCACTCTACATCCATTTTCTCCACTCTACATCCATTGTCTGCACTCTACATCCATTTTATCCACTCTACATCCATTTTATCCACTCTACATCCATTTTATCCACTCTACACCCATTTTCTCCACTCTACATCCATTTTACCCACTCTACATCCATTTTTATCCACTCTACATCCATTTTCTGCACTCTACATCCATTTTTATCCACTCTACATCCATTTTATCCACTCTACATCCATTTTATCCACTCTACATCCATTTTATCCACTCTACATCCATTTTATCCACTCTACATCCATTTTTATCCACTCTACATCCATTTTTATCCACTCTACATCCATTTTTATCCACTCTACATCAATTTTCTGCACTCTACATCCATTTTTACCCACTCTACATCCATTTTATCCACTCTACATCCATTTTCTCCACTCTACATCCATTTTCTGCACTCTACATCCATTTTTATCCACTCTACATCCATTTTATCCACTCTACATCCATTTTATCCACTCTACATCCATTTTATCCACTCTACATCCATTTTATCCACTCTACATCCATTTTCATCCACTCTACATCCATTTTTATCCACTCTACATCCATTTTTATCCACTCTACATCAATTTTCTGCACTCTACATCCATTTTCTCCACTCTACATCCATTTTCTGCACTCTACATCCATTTTATCCACTCTACATCCATTTTATCCACTCTACATCCATTTTATCCAATCTACACCCATTTTCTCCACTCTACATCCATTTTACCCACTCTACATCCATTTTTATCCACTCTACATCCATTTTATCCACTCTACATCCATTTTTATCCACTCTACATCCATTTTTATCCACTCAACATCCATTTTTATCCACTCTACATCAATTTTCTGCACTCTACATCCATTTTTACCCACTCTACATCCATTTTATCCACTCTACATCCATTTTCTCCACTCCACATCTATTTTCTGCACTATACATCCATTTTCTGCACTCTACATCCATTTTATCCACTCTACATCCATTTTATCCACTCTACATCCATTTTTATCCACTCTACATCCATTTTCTCCACTCTACATCCATTTTACCCACTCTACATCCATTTTTATCCACTCTACATCCATTTTTATCCACTCTACATCCATTTTCTCCACTCTACATCCATTTTACCCACTCTACATCCATTTTTATCCACTCTACATCCATTTTCTGCTCTCTACATCCATTTTTATCCACTCTACATCCATTTTTCTCCACTCTACATCCATTTTCTCCTCTCTACACCCATTTTCTCCACTCTACATCCATTTTACCCACTCTACATCCATTTTTATCCACTCTACATCCATTTTCTCCGCTCTACATCCATTGTCTGCACTCTACATCCATTTTATCCACTCTACATCCATTTTATCCACTCTACATCCATTTTATCCACTCTACATCCATTTTTATCCACTCTACATCCATTTTTATCCACTCTACATCCATTTTTATCCACTCTACATCAATTTTCTGCACTCTACATCCATTTTTACCCACTCTACATCCATTTTATCCACTCTACATCCATTTTCTCCACTCTACATCCATTTTCTGCACTCTACATCCATTTTATCCACTCTACATCCATTTTATCCACTCTACATCCATTTTCTCCACTCTACATCCGTTTTTATCCACTCTACATCCATTTTCTCCACTCTACATCCATTTTTAACCACTCTACATCCATTTTCTGCACTCTACATCCATTTTTAGCCACTCTACATCCATTTTCTCCACTCTACATCCATTTTACCCACTCTACATCCATTTTTATCCACTCTACATCCATTTTCTGCTCTCTACATCCATTTTTATCCACTCTACATCCGTTTTTATCCACTCTACATCCATTTTCTCCACTCTACATCCATTTTTAACCACTCTACATCCATTTTCTGCACTCTACATCCATTTTCTCCACTCTACATCCATTTTACCCACTCTACATCCATTTTTATCCACTCTACATCCATTTTCTGCTCTCTACATCCATTTTTATCCACTCTACATCCATTTTTATCCACTCTACATCCATTTTATTCACTCTACATCCATTTTATCCACTCTACACCCATTTTCTCCACCCTACATCCATTTTTATCCACTCTACATCCATTTTCTCCACTCTACATCCATTGTCTGCACTCTACATCCATTTTATCCACTCTACATCCATTTTCTCCACTCTACATCCATTTTTAACCACTCTACATCCATTTTCTGCACTCTACATCCATTTTCTCCACTCTACATCCATTTTACCCACTCTACATCCATTTTATCCACTCTACACCCATTTTCTCCACTCTACATCCATTTTACCCACTCTACATCCATTTTTATCCACTCTACATCCATTTTCTCCACTCTACATCCATTGTCTGCACTCTACATCCATTTTATCCACTCTACATCCATTTTATCCACTCTACATCCATTTTATCCACTCTACACCCATTTTCTCCACTCTACATCCATTTTACCCACTCTACATCCATTTTTATCCACTCTACATCCATTTTCTGCACTCTACATCCATTTTTATCCACTCTACATCCATTTTATCCACTCTACATCCATTTTATCCACTCTACATCCATTTTATCCACTCTACATCCATTTTATCCACTCTACATCCATTTTTATCCACTCTACATCCATTTTTATCCACTCTACATCCATTTTTATCCACTCTACATCAATTTTCTGCACTCTACATCCATTTTTACCCACTCTACATCCATTTTATCCACTCTACATCCATTTTCTCCACTCTACATCCATTTTCTGCACTCTACATCCATTTTTATCCACTCTACATCCATTTTATCCACTCTACATCCATTTTATCCACTCTACATCCATTTTATCCACTCTACATCCATTTTATCCACTCTACATCCATTTTCATCCACTCTACATCCATTTTTATCCACTCTACATCCATTTTTATCCACTCTACATCAATTTTCTGCACTCTACATCCATTTTCTCCACTCTACATCCATTTTCTGCACTCTACATCCATTTTATCCACTCTACATCCATTTTATCCACTCTACATCCATTTTATCCAATCTACACCCATTTTCTCCACTCTACATCCATTTTACCCACTCTACATCCATTTTTATCCACTCTACATCCATTTTATCCACTCTACATCCATTTTTATCCACTCTACATCCATTTTTATCCACTCAACATCCATTTTTATCCACTCTACATCAATTTTCTGCACTCTACATCCATTTTTACCCACTCTACATCCATTTTATCCACTCTACATCCATTTTCTCCACTCCACATCTATTTTCTGCACTATACATCCATTTTCTGCACTCTACATCCATTTTATCCACTCTACATCCATTTTATCCACTCTACATCCATTTTTATCCACTCTACATCCATTTTCTCCACTCTACATCCATTTTACCCACTCTACATCCATTTTTATCCACTCTACATCCATTTTTATCCACTCTACATCCATTTTCTCCACTCTACATCCATTTTACCCACTCTACATCCATTTTTATCCACTCTACATCCATTTTCTGCTCTCTACATCCATTTTTATCCACTCTACATCCATTTTTCTCCACTCTACATCCATTTTCTCCTCTCTACACCCATTTTCTCCACTCTACATCCATTTTACCCACTCTACATCCATTTTTATCCACTCTACATCCATTTTCTCCACTCTACATCCATTGTCTGCACTCTACATCCATTTTATCCACTCTACATCCATTTTATCCACTCTACATCCATTTTATCCACTCTACATCCATTTTTATCCACTCTACATCCATTTTTATCCACTCTACATCCATTTTTATCCACTCTACATCAATTTTCTGCACTCTACATCCATTTTTACCCACTCTACATCCATTTTATCCACTCTACATCCATTTTCTCCACTCTACATCCATTTTCTGCACTCTACATCCATTTTATCCACTCTACATCCATTTTATCCACTCTACATCCATTTTCTCCACTCTACATCCATTTTCTGCACTCTACATCCATTTTATCCACTCTACATCCATTTTATCCACTCTACATCCATTTTATCCACTCTAAATCCATTTTACCCACTCTACATCCATTTTTATCCACTCTACATCCATTTTCTGCACTCTACATCCATTTTTATCCACTCTACATCCATTTTATCCACTCTACGTCCATTTTCTCCACTCTAAATCCATTTTACCCACTCTACATCCATTTTTATCCACTCTACATCCATTTTCTCCACTCTACATCCATTTTTACCCACTCTACATCCATTTTATCCACTCTACATCCATTTTCTCCACTCTACATCCATTTTCTGCACTCTACATCCATTTTATCCACTCTACATCCATTTTATCCACTCTACATCCATTTTATCCACTCTACATCCATTTTATCCAATCTACACCCATTTTCTCCACTCTACATCCATTTTACCCACTCTACATCCATTTTTATCCACTCTACATCCATTTTCTGCACTCTACATCCATTTTTATCCACTCTACATCCATTTTATCCATTCTACGTCCATTTTCTCCACTCTAAATCCATTTTACCCACTCTACATCCATTTTTATCCACTCTACATCCATTTTCTGCTCTCTACATCCATTTTTATCCACTCTACATCCATTTTCTGCACTCTACATCCATTTTTATCCACTCTACATCCATTTTATCCACTCTACATCCATTTTCTGCACTCTACATCCATTTTATCCACTCTACATCCATTTTATCCACTCTACATCCATTTTTATCCACTCTACATCCATTTTCTCCACTCTACATCCATTTTACCCACTCTACATCCATTTTTATCCACTCTACATCCATTTTTATCCACTCTACATCCATTTTCTCCACTCTACATCCATTTTACCCACTCTACATCCATTTTTATCCACTCTACATCCATTTTCTGCTTTCTACATCCATTTTTATCCACTCTACATCCATTTTCTGCTCTCTACATCCATTTTATCCACTCTACATCCATTTTATCCACTCTACATCCATTTTATCCACTCTACATCCATTTTATCCAATCTACACCCATTTTCTCCACTCTACATCCATTTTACCCACTCTACATCCATTTTTATCCACTCTACATCCATTTTCTGCACTCTACATCCATTTTTATCCACTCTACATCCATTTTATCCATTCTACGTCCATTTTCTCCACTCTAAATCCATTTTACCCACTCTACATCCATTTTTATCCACTCTACATCCATTTTCTGCTCTCTACATCCATTTTTATCCACTCTACATCCATTTTCTGCACTCTACATCCATTTTTATCCACTCTACATCCATTTTATCCACTCTACATCCATTTTCTCCACTCTACATCCATTTTCTCCACTCTACAGCCATTTTACCCACTCTACATCCATTTTTATCCACTCTACATCCATTTTCTCCACTCTACATCCATTTTCTGCACTCTACATCCATTTTATCCACTCTACATCCATTTTATCCACTCTACATCCATTTTATCCACTCTACATCCATTTTTATCCACTCTACATCCATTTTTATCCACTCAACATCCATTTTTATCCACTCTACATCAATTTTCTGCACTCTACATCCATTTTTACCCACTCTACATCCATTTTATCCACTCTACATCCATTTTCTCCACTCCACATCTATTTTCTGCACTATACATCCATTTTATCCACTCTACATCCATTTTCTGCACTCTACATCCATTTTATCCACTCTACATCCATTTTATCCACTCTACATCCATTTTTATCCACTCTACATCCATTTTCTCCACTCTACATCCATTTTACCCACTCTACATCCATTTTTATCCACTCTACATCCATTTTCTGCACTCTACATCCATTTTTATCCACTCTACATCCATTTTTCTCCACTCTACATCCATTTTCTCCACTCTACACCCATTTTCTCCACTCTACATCCATTTTACCCACTCTACATCCATTTTTATCCACTCTATATCCATTTTCTCCGCTCTACATCCATTGTCTGCACTCTACATCCATTTTATCCACTCTACATCCATTTTCTCCACTCTACACCCATTTTCTCCACTCTACATCCATTTTACCCACTCTACATCCATTTTATCCACTCTACATCCATTTTCTGCACTCTACATCCATTTTATCCACTCTACATCCATTTTATCCACTCTACATCCATTTTTATCCACTCTACATCCATTTTCTCCACTCTACATCCATTTTACCCACTCTACATCCCTTTTTATCCACTCTACATCCATTTTCTCCACTCTAAATCCATTTTACCCACTCTACATCCATTTTTATCCACTCTACATCCGTTTTTATCCACTCTACATCCATTTTCTCCACTCTACATCCATTTTTAACCACTCTACATCCATTTTCTGCACTCTACATCCATTTTCTCCACTCTACATCCATTTTACCCACTCTACATCCATTTTTATCCACTCTACATCCATTTTCTGCTCTCTACATCCATTTTTATCCACTCTACATCCATTTTTATCCACTCTACATCCATTTTATCCACTCTACATCCATTTTATCCACTCTACACCCATTTTCTCCACCCTACATCCATTTTTATCCACTCTACATCCATTTTCTCCACTCTACATCCATTGTCTGCACTCTACATCCATTTTATCCACTCTACATCCATTTTCTCCACTCTACATCCATTTTTAACCACTCTACATCCATTTTCTGCACTCTACATCCATTTTCTCCACTCTACATCCATTTTACCCACTCTACATCCATTTTTATCCACTCTACATCCATTTTCTCCACTCTACATCCATTTTATCCACTCTACATCCATTTTATCCACTCTACATCCATTTTATCCACTCTACATCCATTTTTATCCACTCTACATCCATTTTCTGCACTCTACATCCATTTTTATCCACTCTACATCCATTTTATCCACTCTACATCCATTTTATCCACTCTACATCCATTTTTATCCACTCTACATCCATTTTCTCCGCTCTACATCCATTGTCTGCACTCTACATCCATTTTATCCACTCTACATCCATTTTATCCACTCTACATCCATTTTATCCACTCTACATCCATTTTTATCCACTCTACATCCATTTTTATCCACTCTACATCCATTTTTATCCACTCTACATCAATTTTCTGCACTCTACATCCATTTTTACCCACTCTACATCCATTTTATCCACTCTACATCCATTTTCTCCACTCTACATCCATTTTCTGCACCCTACATCCATTTTATCCACTCTACATCCATTTTATCCACTCTACATCCATTTTCTCCACTCTACATCCATTTTCTGCACTCTACATCCATTTTATCCACTCTACATCCATTTTATCCACTCTACATCCATTTTATCCACTCTAAATCCATTTTACCCACTCTACATCCATTTTTATCCACTCTACATCCATTTTCTGCACTCTACATCCATTTTTATCCACTCTACATCCATTTTATCCACTCTACGTCCATTTTCTCCACTCTAAATCCATTTTACCCACTCTACATCCATTTTTATCCACTCTACATCCATTTTCTCCACTCTACATCCATTTTTACCCACTCTACATCCATTTTCTGCTCTCTACATCCATTTTTATCCACTCTACATCCATTTTCTGCACTCTACATCCATTTTTATCCACTCTACATCCATTTTATCCACTCTACATCCATTTTATCCACTCTAAATCCATTTTACCCACTCTACATCCATTTTTATCCACTCTACATCCATTTTCTGCACTCTACATCCATTTTTATCCACTCTACATCCATTTTATCCACTCTACATCCATTTTCTCCACTCTACATCCATTTTCTGCACTCTACATCCATTTTATCCACTCTACATCCATTTTATCCACTCTACATCCATTTTATCCACTCTACATCCATTTTCTCCACTCTACAGCCATTTTACCCACTCTACATCCATTTTTATCCACTCTACATCCATTTTCTCCACTCTACATCCATTTTCTGCACTCTACATCCATTTTATCCACTCTACATCCATTTTATCCACTCTACATCCATTTTATCCACTCTACATCCATTTTTATCCACTCTACATCCATTTTTATCCACTCAACATCCATTTTTATCCACTCTACATCAATTTTCTGCACTCTACATCCATTTTTACCCACTCTACATCCATTTTATCCACTCTACATCCATTTTCTCCACTCCACATCTATTTTCTGCACTATACATCCATTTTATCCACTCTACATCCATTTTCTGCACTCTACATCCATTTTATCCACTCTACATCCATTTTATCCACTCTACATCCATTTTTATCCACTCTACATCCATTTTCTCCACTCTACATCCATTTTACCCACTCTACATCCATTTTTATCCACTCTACATCCATTTTTATCCACTCTACATCCATTTTCTCCACTCTACATCCATTTTACCCACTCTACATCCATTTTTATCCACTCTACATCCATTTTCTGCACTCTACATCCATTTTTATCCACTCTACATCCATTTTTATCCACTCTACATCCATTTTCTCCACTCTACACCCATTTTCTCCACTCTACATCCATTTTACCCACTCTACATCCATTTTTATCCACTCTACATCCATTTTCTCCACTCTACATCCATTGTCTGCACTCTACATCCATTTTATCCACTCTACATCCATTTTCTCCACTCTACACCCATTTTCTCCACTCTACATCCATTTTACCCACTCTACATCCATTTTATCCACTCTACATCCATTTTCTGCACTCTACATCCATTTTATCCACTCTACATCCATTTTATCCACTCTACATCCATTTTTATCCACTCTACATCCATTTTCTCCACTCTACATCCATTTTTAACCACTCTACATCCATTTTCTGCACTCTACATCCATTTTCTCCACTCTACATCCATTTTACCCACTCTACATCCATTTTTATCCACTCTACATCCATTTTCTGCTCTCTACATCCATTTTTATCCACTCTACATCCATTTTTATCCACTCTACATCCATTTTATCCACTCTACATCCATTTTATCCACTCTACACCCATTTTCTCCACCCTACATCCATTTTTATCCACTCTACATCCATTTTCTCCACTCTACATCCATTGTCTGCACTCTACATCCATTTTATCCACTCTACATCCATTTTCTCCACTCTACATCCATTTTTAACCACTCTACATCCATTTTCTGCACTCTACATCCATTTTCTCCACTCTACATCCATTTTACCCACTCTACATCCATTTTTATCCACTCTACATCCATTTTCTCCACTCTACATCCATTGTCTGCACTCTACATCCATTTTATCCACTCTACATCCATTTTATCCACTCTACATCCATTTTTATCCACTCTACATCCATTTTCTGCACTCTACATCCATTTTTATCCACTCTACATCCATTTTATCCACTCTACATCCATTTTATCCACTCTACATCCATTTTATCCACTCTACATCCATTTTATCCACTCTACATCCATTTTTATCCACTCTACATCCATTTTATCCACTCTACATCCATTTTATCCACTCTACATCCATTTTATCCACTCTACACCCATTTTCTCCACTCTACATCCATTTTACCCACTCTACATCCATTTTTATCTACTCTACATCCATTTTCTGCACTCTACATCCATTTTTATCCACTCTACATCCATTTTATCCACTCTACATCCATTTTATCCACTCTACATCCATTTTATCCACTCTACATCCATTTTATCCACTCTACATCCATTTTTATCCACTCTACATCCATTTTTATCCACTCTACATCCATTTTTATCCACTCTACATCAATTTTCTGCACTCTACATCCATTTTTACCCACTCTACATCCATTTTATCCACTCTACATCCATTTTCTCCACTCTACATCCATTTTCTGCACTCTACATCCATTTTATCCACTCTACATCCATTTTCTCCACTCTACATCCATTTTCTCCACTCTACATCCATTTTCTGAACTCTACATCCATTTTATCCACTCTACATCCATTTTATCCACTCTACATCCATTTTATCCACTCTAAATCCATTTTACCCACTCTACATCCATTTTTATCCACTCTACATCCATTTTCTGCACTCTACATCCATTTTTATCCACTCTACATCCATTTTATCCACTCTACGTCCATTTTCTCCACTCTAAATCCATTTTACCCACTCTACATCCATTTTTATCCACTCTACATCCATTTTCTCCACTCTACATCCATTTTCTCCACTCTACAGCCATTTTACCCACTCTACATCCATTTTTATCCACTCTACATCCATTTTCTCCACTCTACATCCATTTTCTGCACTCTACATCCATTTTATCCACTCTACATCCATTTTCTCCACTCCACATCCATTGTCTGCACTCTACATCCATTTTATCCACTCTACATCCATTTTCTCCACTCTACGTCCATTTTCTCCACTCTAAATCCATTTTACCCACTCTACATCCATTTTTATCCACTCTACATCCATTTTCTCCACTCTACATCCATTTTTACCCACTCTACATCCATTTTATCCACTCTACATCCATTTTCTCCACTCTACATCCATTTTCTGCACTCTACATCCATTTTATCCACTCTACATCCATTTTATCCACTCTACATCCATTTTATCCACTCTACATCCATTTTATCCAATCTACACCCATTTTCTCCACTCTACATCCATTTTACCCACTCTACATCCATTTTTATCCACTCTACATCCATTTTCTGCACTCTACATCCATTTTATCCACTCTACATCCATTTTATCCACTCTACATCCATTTTTATCCACTCTACATCCATTTTCTCCACTCTACATCCATTTTACCCACTCTACATCCATTTTTATCCACTCTACATCCATTTTTATCCACTCTACATCCATTTTCTCCACTCTACATCCATTTTACCCACTCTACATCCATTTTTATCCACTCTACATCCATTTTCTGCACTCTACATCCATTTTTATCCACTCTACATCCATTTTTCTCCACTCTACATCCATTTTCTCCACTCTACACCCATTTTCTCCACTCTACATCCATTTTACCCACTCTACATCCATTTTTATCCACTCTACATCCATTTTCTCCGCTCTACATCCATTGTCTGCACTCTACATCCATTTTATCCACTCTACATCCATTTTCTCCACTCTACACCCATTTTCTCCACTCTACATCCATTTTACCCACTCTACATCCATTTTATCCACTCTACATCCATTTTCTGCACTCTACATCCATTTTATCCACTCTACATCCATTTTATCCACTCTACATCCATTTTTATCCACTCTACATCCATTTTCTCCACTCTACATCCATTTTTAACCACTCTACATCCATTTTCTGCACTCTACATCCATTTTCTCCACTCTACATCCATTTTACCCACTCTACATCCATTTTTATCCACTCTACATCCATTTTCTGCTCTCTACATCCATTTTTATCCACTCTACATCCATTTTTATCCACTCTACATCCATTTTATCCACTCTACATCCATTTTATCCACTCTACACCCATTTTCTCCACCCTACATCCATTTTTATCCACTCTACATCCATTTTCTCCACTCTACATCCATTGTCTGCACTCTACATCCATTTTATCCACTCTACATCCATTTTCTCCACTCTACATCCATTTTTATCCACTCTACATCCATTTTCTGCACTCTACATCCATTTTCTCCACTCTACATCCATTTTACCCACTCTACATCCATTTTTATCCACTCTACATCCATTTTCTCCACTCTACATCCATTGTCTGCACTCTACATCCATTTTATCCACTCTACATCCATTTTATCCACTCTACATCCATTTTTATCCACTCTACATCCATTTTCTGCACTCTACATCCATTTTTATCCACTCTACATCCATTTTATCCACTCTACATCCATTTTATCCACTCTACATCCATTTTATCCACTCTACATCCATTTTATCCACTCTACATCCATTTTTATCCACTCTACATCCATTTTATCCACTCTACATCCATTTTATCCACTCTACATCCATTTTATCCACTCTACACCCATTTTCTCCACTCTACATCCATTTTACCCACTCTACATCCATTTTTATCTACTCTACATCCATTTTCTGCACTCTACATCCATTTTTATCCACTCTACATCCATTTTATCCACTCTACATCCATTTTATCCACTCTACATCCATTTTATCCACTCTACATCCATTTTATCCACTCTACATCCATTTTTATCCACTCTACATCCATTTTTATCCACTCTACATCCATTTTTATCCACTCTACATCAATTTTCTGCACTCTACATCCATTTTTACCCACTCTACATCCATTTTATCCACTCTACATCCATTTTCTCCACTCTACATCCATTTTCTGCACTCTACATCCATTTTATCCACTCTACATCCATTTTCTCCACACTACATCCATTTTCTCCACTCTACATCCATTTTCTGAACTCTACATCCATTTTATCCACTCTACATCCATTTTATCCACTCTAAATCCATTTTACCCACTCTACATCCATTTTTATCCACTCTACATCCATTTTCTGCACTCTACATCCATTTTTATCCACTCTACATCCATTTTATCCACTCTACGTCCATTTTCTCCACTCTAAATCCATTTTACCCACTCTACATCCATTTTTATCCACTCTACATCCATTTTCTCCACTCTACATCCATTTTCTCCACTCTACAGCCATTTTACCCACTCTACATCCATTTTTATCCACTCTACATCCATTTTCTCCACTCTACATCCATTTTCTGCACTCTACATCCATTTTATCCACTCTACATCCATTTTCTCCACTCCACATCCATTGTCTGCACTCTACATCCATTTTATCCACTCTACATCCATTTTCTCCACTCTACGTCCATTTTCTCCACTCTAAATCCATTTTACCCACTCTACATCCATTTTTATCCACTCTACATCCATTTTCTCCACTCTACATCCATTTTTACCCACTCTACATCCATTTTATCCACTCTACATCCATTTTCTCCACTCTACATCCATTTTCTGCACTCTACATCCATTTTATCCACTCTACATCCATTTTATCCACTCTACATCCATTTTATCCACTCTACATCCATTTTATCCAATCTACACCCATTTTCTCCACTCTACATCCATTTTACCCACTCTACATCCATTTTTATCCACTCTACATCCATTTTCTGCACTCTACATCCATTTTTATCCACTCTACATCCATTTTATCCATTCTACGTCCATTTTCTCCACTCTAAATCCATTTTACCCACTCTACATCCATTTTTATCCACTCTACATCCATTTTCTGCTCTCTACATCCATTTTTATCCACTCTACATCCATTTTCTGCACTCTACATCCATTTTTATCCACTCTACATCCATTTTATCCACTCTACATCCATTTTCTCCACTCTACATCCATTTTCTCCACTCTACAGCCATTTTACCCACTCTACATCCATTTTTATCCACTCTACATCCATTTTCTCCACTCTACATCCATTTTCTGCACTCTACATCCATTTTATCCACTCTACATCCATTTTATCCACTCTACATCCATTTTATCCACTCTACATCCATTTTTATCCACTCTACATCCATTTTTATCCACTCAACATCCATTTTTATCCACTCTACATCAATTTTCTGCACTCTACATCCATTTTTACCCACTCTACATCCATTTTATCCACTCTACATCCATTTTCTCCACTCCACATCTATTTTCTGCACTATACATCCATTTTATCCACTCTACATCCATTTTCTGCACTCTACATCCATTTTGTCCACTCTACATCCATTTTATCCACTCTACATCCATTTTTATCCACTCTACATCCATTTTCTCCACTCTACATCCATTTTACCCACTCTACATCCATTTTTATCCACTCTACATCCATTTTTATCCACTCTACATCCATTTTCTCCACTCTACATCCATTTTACCCACTCTACATCCATTTTTATCCACTCTACATCCATTTTCTGCACTCTACATCCATTTTTATCCACTCTACATCCATTTTTCTGCACTCTACATCCATTTTCTCCACTCTACACCCATTTTCTCCACTCTACATCCATTTTACCCACTCTACATCCATTTTTATCCACTCTACATCCATTTTCTCCGCTCTACATCCATTGTCTGCACTCTACATCCATTTTATCCACTCTACATCCATTTTCTCCACTCTACACCCATTTTCTCCACTCTACATCCATTTTACCCACTCTACATCCATTTTATCCACTCTACATCCATTTTCTGCACTCTACATCCATTTTATCCACTCTACATCCATTTTATCCACTCTACATCCATTTTTATCCACTCTACATCCATTTTCTCCACTCTACATCCATTTTACCCACTCTACATCCCTTTTTATCCACTCTACATCCATTTTCTCCACTCTAAATCCATTTTACCCACTCTACATCCATTTTTATCCACTCTACATCCATTTTCTCCACTCTACATCCATTTTTAACCACTCTACATCCATTTTCTGCACTCTACATCCATTTTCTCCACTCTACATCCATTTTACCCACTCTACATCCATTTTTATCCACTCTACATCCATTTTCTGCTCTCTACATCCATTTTTATCCACTCTACATCCATTTTTATCCACTCTACATCCATTTTATCCACTCTACATCCATTTTATCCACTCTACACCCATTTTCTCCACCCTACATCTATTTTTATCCACTCTACATCCATTTTCTCCACTCTACATCCATTGTCTGCACTCTACATCCATTTTATCCACTCTACATCCATTTTCTCCACTCTACATCCATTTTTAACCACTCTACATCCATTTTCTGCACTCTACATCCATTTTCTCCACTCTACATCCATTTTACCCACTCTACATCCATTTTTATCCACTCTACATCCATTTTCTCCACTCTACATCCATTGTCTGCACTCTACATCCATTTTATCCACTCTACATCCATTTTATCCACTCTACATCCATTTTTATCCACTCTACATCCATTTTCTGCACTCTACATCCATTTTTATCCACTCTACATCCATTTTATCCACTCTACATCCATTTTATCCACTCTACATCCATTTTATCCACTCTACATCCATTTTATCCACTCTACATCCATTTTTATCCACTCTACATCCATTTTATCCACTCTACATCCATTTTATCCACTCTACATCCATTTTATCCACTCTACACCCATTTTCTCCACTCTACATCCATTTTACCCACTCTACATCCATTTTTATCTACTCTACATCCATTTTCTGCACTCTACATCCATTTTTATCCACTCTACATCCATTTTATCCACTCTACATCCATTTTATCCACTCTACATCCATTTTATCCACTCTACATCCATTTTATCCACTCTACATCCATTTTTATCCACTCTACATCCATTTTTATCCACTCTACATCCATTTTTATCCACTCTACATCAATTTTCTGCACTCTACATCCATTTTTACCCACTCTACATCCATTTTATCCACTCTACATCCATTTTCTCCACTCTACATCCATTTTCTGCACTCTACATCCATTTTATCCACTCTACATCCATTTTCTCCACTCTACATCCATTTTCTCCACTCTACATCCATTTTCTGAACTCTACATCCATTTTATCCACTCTACATCCATTTTATCCACTCTACATCCATTTTATCCACTCTAAATCCATTTTACCCACTCTACATCCATTTTTATCCACTCTACATCCATTTTCTGCACTCTACATCCATTTTTATCCACTCTACATCCATTTTATCCACTCTACGTCCATTTTCTCCACTCTAAATCCATTTTACCCACTCTACATCCATTTTTATCCACTCTACATCCATTTTCTCCACTCTACATCTATTTTCTCCACTCTACAGCCATTTTACCCACTCTACATCCATTTTTATCCACTCTACATCCATTTTCTCCACTCTACATCCATTTTCTGCACTCTACATCCATTTTATCCACTCTACATCCATTTTATCCACTCTACATCCATTTTTATCCACTCTACATCCATTTTTATCCACTCTACATCCATTTTTATCCACTCTACATCAATTTTCTGCACTCTACATCCATTTTTACCCACTCTACATCCATTTTATCCACTCTACATCCATTTTCTCCACTCTACATCCATTTTCTGCACTCTACATCCATTTTATCCACTCTACATCCATTTTATCCACTCTACATCCATTTTATCCAATCTACACCCATTTTCTCCACTCTACATCCATTTTACCCACTCTACATCCATTTTTATCCACTCTACATCCATTTTCTGCACTCTACATCCATTTTTATCCACTCTACATCCATTTTATCCACTCTACATCCATTTTATCCACTCTACATCCATTTTTATCCACTCTACATCCATTTTTATCCACTCTACATCCATTTTTATCCACTCTACATCAATTTTCTGCACTCTACATCCATTTTTACCCACTCTACATCCATTTTATCCACTCTACATCCATTTTCTCCACTCTACATCCATTTTCTGCACTCTACATCCATTTTATCCACTCTACATCCATTTTACCCACTCTACATCCATTTTTATCCACTCTACATCCATTTTCTCCGCTCTACATCCATTGTCTGCACTCTACATCCATTTTATCCACTCTACATCCATTTTCTCCACTCTACACCCATTTTCTCCACTCTACATCCATTTTACCCACTCTACATCCATTTTATCCACTCTACATCCATTTTCTGCACTCTACATCCATTTTATCCACTCTACATCCATTTTATCCACTCTACATCCATTTTTATCCACTCTACATCCATTTTCGCCACTCTACATCCATTTTACCCACTCTACATCCCTTTTTATCCACTCTACATCCATTTTCTCCACTCTAAATCCATTTTACCCACTCTACATCCATTTTTATCCACTCTACATCCGTTTTTATCCACTCTACATCCATTTTCTCCACTCTACATCCATTTTTAACCACTCTACATCCATTTTCTGCACTCTACATCCATTTTCTCCACTCTACATCCATTTTACCCACTCTACATCCATTTTTATCCACTCTACATCCATTTTCTGCTCTCTACATCCATTTTTATCCACTCTACATCCATTTTTATCCACTCTACATCCATTTTATCCACTCTACATCCATTTTATCCACTCTACACCCATTTTCTCCACCCTACATCCATTTTTATCCACTCTACATCCATTTTCTCCACTCTACATCCATTGTCTGCACTCTACATCCATTTTATCCACTCTACATCCATTTTACCCACTCTACATCCATTTTATCCTCTCTACACCCATTTTCTCCACTCTACATCCATTTTACCCACTCTACATCCATTTTTATCCACTCTACATCCATTTTTATCCACTCTACATCCATTTTTATCCACTCTACATCCATTTTATCCACTCTACACCCATTTTCTCCACCCTACATCCATTTTTATCCACTCTACATCCATTTTTATCCACTCTACATAAATTTTCTGCACTCTACATCCATTTTCTCCACTCTACATCCATTTTTACCCACTCTACATCCATTTTATCCACTCTACATCCATTTTCTCCACTCTACATCCATTTTCTGCACGCTACATCCATTTTTATCCACTCTACATCCATTTTCTGCTCTCTACATCCATTTTTATCCACTCTACATCCATTTTTATCCACTCTACATCCATTTTTATCCACTCTACATCCATTTTTATCCACTCTACATCCATTTTTATCCACTCTACATCAATTTTCTGCACTCTACATCCATTTTTACCCACTCTACATCCATTTTCTCCACTCTACATCCATTTTCTCCACTCTACATCCATTTTCTGCACTCTACATCCATTTTACCCACTCTACATCCATTTTTATCCACTCTACATCCATTTTCTGCTCTCTACATCCATTTTTATCCACTCTACATCCGTTTTTATCCACTCTACATCCATTTTTACCCACTCTACATCCATTTTATCCACTCTACATCCATTTTCTCCACTCTACATCCATTTTCTGCACTCTACATCCATTTTTATCCACTCTACATCCATTTTCTGCTCTCTACATCCATTTTCTCCACTCCACATCTATTTTCTGCACTCTACATCCATTTTACCCACTCTACATCCATTTTTATCCAGTCTACATCCATTTTTATCCACTGTACATCCATTTTATCCACTCTACATCCATTTTATCCACTCTAAAGTCCATTTTCTCCACTCTAAATCCATTTTACCCACTCTACATCCATTTTTATCCACTCTACATCCATTTTCTGCTCTCTACATCCATTTTTATCCACTCTGCATCCGTTTTTATCCACTCTACATCCATTTTCTCCACTCTACATCCATTTTTAACCACTCTACATCCATTTTCTGCACTCTACATCCATTTTCTCCACTCTACATCCATTTTACCCACTCTACATCCATTTTATCCACTCTACACCCATTTTCTCCACTCTACATCCATTTTACCCACTCTACATCCATTTTTCTCCACTCTACATCCATTTTCTCCACTCTACATCCATTGTCTGCACTCTACATCCATTTTATCCACTCTACATCCATTTTATCCACTCTACATCCATTTTATCCACTCTACACCCATTTTCTCCACTCTACATCCATTTTACCCACTCAACATCCATTTTTATCCACTCTACATCCATTTTCTGCACTCTACATCCATTTTTATCCACTCTACATCCATTTTATCCACTCTACATCCATTTTATCCACTCTACATCCATTTTATCCACTCTACATCCATTTTATCCACTCTACATCCATTTTTATCCACTCTACATCCATTTTTATCCACTCTACATCAATTTTCTGCACTCTACATCCATTTTTACCCACTCTACATCCATTTTATCCACTCTACATCCATTTTCTGCACTCTACATCCATTTTATCCACTCTACATCCATTTTATCCACTCTACATCCATTTTCTCCACTCTACATCCATTTTCTGCACTCTACATCCATTTTATCCACTCTACATCCATTTCATCCACTCTACATCCATTTTATCCACTCTACATCCATTTTATCCACTCTACATCCATTTTCTCCACTCTACATCCATTTTACCCACTCTACATCCCTTTTTATCCACTCTACATCCATTTTCTCCACTCTAAATCCATTTTACCCACTCTACATCCATTTTATCCACTCTACATCCATTTTCTGCACTCTACATCCATTTTATCCACTCTACATCCATTTTATCCACTCTACATCCATTTTATCCACTCTACATCCATTTTTATCCACTCTACATCCATTTTTATCCACTCTACATCCATTTTTATCCACTCTACATCCATTTTATCCACTCTATATCCATTTTATCCACTCTACACCCATTTTCTCCACTCTACATCCATTTTACCCACTCTACATCCATTTTTATCCACTCTATATCCATTTTCTCCACTCTACATCCATTGTCTGCACTCTACATCCATTTTATCCACTCTACATCCATTTTATCCACTCTACATCCATTTTTATCCACTCTACATCCATTTTTATCCACTCTACATCCATTTTTATCCACTCTACATCCATTTTATCCACTCTATATCCATTTTATCCACTCTACACCCATTTTCTCCACTCTACATCCATTTTACCCACTCTACATCCATTTTTATCCACTCTATATCCATTTTCTCCACTCTACATCCATTGTCTGCACTCTACATCCATTTTATCCACTCTACATCCATTTTATCCACTCTACATCCATTTTATCCACTCTACATCCATTTTCTCCACTCTACATCCATTTTACCCACTCTACATCCATTTTATCCACTCTACATCCATTTTCTCCACTCTACATCCATTTTCTGCACTCTACATCCATTTTATCCACTCTACATCCATTTTATCCACTCTACATTCATTTTATCCACTCTACATCCATTTTTATCCACTCTACATCCATTTTTATCCACTCTACATCCATTTTTATCCACTCTACATCCATTTTATCCACTCTATATCCATTTTATCCACTCTACACCCATTTTCTCCACTCTACATCCATTTTACCCACTCTACATCCATTTTTATCCACTCTATATCCATTTTCTCCACTCTACATCCATTGTCTGCACTCTACATCCATTTTATCCACTCTACATCCATTTTATCCACTCTACATCCATTTTATCCACTCTACATCCATTTTCTCCACTCTACATCCATTTTACCCACTCTACATCCATTTTATCCACTCTACATCCATTTTATCCACTCTACATCCATTTTATCCACTCTACATCCATTTTTATCCACTCTACATCCATTTTCTGCACTTTACATCCATTTTTATCCACTCTACATCCATTTTATGCACTCTACATCCATTTTCTCCACTCTACATCCATTTTCTCCACTCTACAGCCATTTTACCCACTCTACATCCATTTTTATCCACTCTACATCCATTTTCTCCACTCTACATCCATTTTCTGCACTCTACATCCATTTTATCCACTCTACATCCATTTTATCCACTCTACATCCATTTTATCCACTCTACATCCATTTTTATCCACTCTACATCCATTTTTATCCACTCTACATCCATTTTTATCCACTCTACATCCATTTTATCCACTCTATATCCATTTTATCCACTCTACACCCATTTTCTCCACTCTACATCCATTTTACCCACTCTACATCCATTTTTATCCACTCTATATCCATTTTCTCCACTCTACATCCAT
Organism: Pemphredon lugubris; assembly: GCA_933228935.1. Lineage (NCBI taxonomy): Eukaryota > Metazoa > Arthropoda > Insecta > Hymenoptera > Crabronidae > Pemphredon > Pemphredon lugubris. The sequence goes on from OW121815.1 coordinate 30,430,746, forward strand.
TGTCTGCACTCTACATCCATTTTATCCACTCTACATCCATTTTATCCACTCTACATCCATTTTATCCACTCTACACCCATTTTCTCCACTCTACATCCATTTTACCCACTCTACATCCATTTTTATCCACTCTACATCCATTTTCTGCACTCTACATCCATTTTTATCCACTCTACATCCATTTTATCCACTCTACGTCTATTTTCTCCACTCTAAATCCATTTTACCCACTCTACATCCATTTTTATCCACTCTACATCCATTTTTATCCACTCTACATCCATTTTCTCCACTCCACATCTATTTTCTGCACTATACATCCATTTTATCCACTCTACATCCATTTTACCCACTCTACATCCATTTTTATCCACTCTACATCCATTTTCTGCTCTCTACATCCATTTTTATCCACTCTACATCCATTTTTGCCCACTCTACATCCATTTTATCCACTCTACATCCATTTTCTCCACTCCACATCTATTTTCTGCACTCTACATCCATTTTCTCCACTCTACATCCATTTTATCCACTCTACATCCATTTTTATCCACTCTACATCCATTTTCTCCACTCTACATCCATTTTACCCACTCTACATCCATTTTTATCCAGTCTACATCCATTTTTATCCACTGTACATCCATTTTATCCACTCTACATCCATTTTATCCACTCTAACGTCCATTTTCTCCACTCTAAATCCATTTTACCCACTCTACATCCATTTTTATCCACTGTACATCCATTTTCTGCTCTCTACATCCATTTTGATCCACTCTACATCCATTTTTATCCACTCTACATCAATTTTCTGCACTCTACATCCATTTTTACCCACTCTGCATCCATTTTATCCACTCTACATCCATTTTCTCCACTCTACATCCATTTTCTGCACTCTACATCCATTTTTATCCACTCTACATCCATTTTCTGCTCTCTACATCCATTTTTATCCACTCTACATCCATTTTTATCCACTCTACATCCATTTTCTGCACTCTACATCCATTTTATCCACTCTACATCCATTTTATCCACTCTACATACATTTTCTCCACTCTACATCCATTTTCTGCACTCCACATCCATTTTATCCACTCTACATCCATTTTATCCACTCTACATCCATTTTATCCACTCTACATCCATTTTATCCACTCTACATCCATTTTATCCACTCTACATCCATTTTATCCACTCTACATCCATTTTATCCCCTCTACATCCATTTTTATCCACTCAACATCCATTTTTATCCACTCTACATCAATTTTCTGCACTCTACATCCATTTTTATCCACTCTACATCAATTTTCTGCACTCTACATCCATTTTTACCCACTCTACATCCATTTTATCCACTCTACATCCATTTTCTCCACTCTACATCCATTTTCTCCACTCTACATCCATTTTCTGCTCTCTACATCCATTTTCTCCACTCTACATCCATTTTCTGCTCTCTACATCCATTTTTATCCACTCTACATCCATTTTTATCCACTCTACATCCATTTTTATCCACTCTACATCCATTTTTATCCACTCTACATCAATTTTCTGCACTCTACATCCATTTTTACCCACTCTACATCCATTTTATCCACTCTACATCCATTTTCTCCACTCTACATCCATTTTCTGCACTCTACATCCATTTTATCCACTCTACATCCATTTTATCCACTCTACATCCATTTTATCCACTCTACATCCATTTTCTCCACTCTACATCCATTTTCTCCACTCTACATACATTTTACCCACTCTACATCCATTTTCTGCTCTCTACATCCATTTTTATCCACTCTACATCCATTTTATCCACTCTACATCCATTTTCTCCACTCTACATCCATTTTCTCCACTCCAGATCTATTTTCTGCACTATACATCCATTTTATCCACTCTACATCCATTTTCTGCACTCTACAACCATTTTATCCACTCTACATCCATTTTCTCCACTCTACATCCATTTTTAGCCACTCTACATCCATTTTCTCCACTCTACATCCATTTTACCCACTCTACATCCATTTTTATCCACTCTACATCCATTTTCTGCTCTCTACATCCATTTTTATCCACTCTACATCCGTTTTTATCCACTCTACATCCATTTTCTCCACTCTACATCCATTTTTAACCACTCTACATCCATTTTCTGCACTCTACATCCATTTTCTCCACTCTACATCCATTTTACCCACTCTGCATCCATTTTTATCCACTCTACATCCATTTTTTGCTCTCTACATCCATTTTTATCCACTCTACATCCATTTTATCCACTCTACATCCATTTTATCCACTCTACACCCATTTTCTCCACCCTACATCCATTTTTATCCACTCTACATCCATTTTCTCCACTCTACATCCATTGTCTGCACTCTACATCCATTTTCTCCACTCTACATCCATTTTCTCCACTCTACATCCATTTTTAACCACTCTACATCCATTTTTATCCACTCTACATCCATTTTTATCCACTCTACATCCATTTTTACCCACTCTACATCTATTTTATCCACTCTACATCCATTTTCTCCACTCTACATCCATTTTCTGCACTCTACATCCATTTTTATCCACTCTACATCCATTTTCTGCTCTCTACATCCATTTTTACCCACTCTACATCCATTTTATCCACTCTACATCCATTTTCTCCACTCTACATCCATTTTCTGCACTCTACATCCATTTTATCCACTCTACATCCATTTTATCCACTCTACATCCATTTTATCCACTCTACATCCATTTTCTCCACTCTACATCCATTTTCTCCACTCTACATACATTTTACCCACTCTACATCCATTTTCTGCTCTCTACATCCATTTTTATCCACTCTACATCCATTTTATCCACTCTACATCCATTTTCTCCACTCTACATCCATTTTCTCCACTCCAGATCTATTTTCTGCACTATACATCCATTTTATCCACTCTACATCCATTTTCTGCACTCTACAACCATTTTATCCACTCTACATCCATTTTCTCCACTCTACATCCATTTTTAGCCACTCTACATCCATTTTCTCCACTCTACATCCATTTTACCCACTCTACATCCATATTTATCCACTCTACATCCATTTTCTGCTCTCTACATCCATTTTTATCCACTCTACATCCGTTTTTATCCACTCTACATCCATTTTCTCCACTCTACATCCATTTTTAACCACTCTACATCCATTTTCTGCACTCTACATCCATTTTCTCCACTCTACATCCATTTTACCCACTCTGCATCCATTTTTATCCACTCTACATCCATTTTTTGCTCTCTACATCCATTTTTATCCACTCTACATCCATTTTATCCACTCTACATCCATTTTATCCACTCTACACCCATTTTCTCCACCCTACATCCATTTTTATCCACTCTACATCCATTTTCTCCACTCTACATCCATTTTTATCCACTCTACATCCATTTTCTCCACTCTACATCCATTTTCTGCACTCTACATCCATTTTATCCACTCTACATCCATTTTATCCACTCTACATCCATTTTATCCACTCTACATCCATTTTCTCCACTCTACATCCATTTTACCCACTCTACATCCATTTTCTGCTCTCTACATCCATTTTTATCCACTCTACATCCATTTTATCCACTCTACATCCATTTTCTCCACTCTACATCCATTTTCTCCACTCCAGATCTATTTTCTGCACTATACATCCATTTTATCCACTCTACATCCATTTTCTGCACTCTACAACCATTTTATCCACTCTACATCCATTTTCTCCACTCTACATCCATTTTTAGCCACTCTACATCCATTTTCTCCACTCTACATCCATTTTACCCACTCTACATCCATTTTTATCCACTCTACATCCATTTTCTGCTCTCTACATCCATTTTTATCCACTCTACATCCGTTTTTATCCACTCTGCATCCATTTTCTCCACTCTACATCCATTTTTAACCACTCTACATCCATTTTCTGCACTCTACATCCATTTTCTCCACTCTACATCCATTTTACCCACTCTTCATCCATTTTTATCCACTCTACATCCATTTTTTGCTCTCTACATCCATTTTTATCCACTCTACATCCATTTTATCCACTCTACATCCATTTTATCCACTCTACACCCATTTTCTCCACCCTACATCCATTTTTATCCACTCTACATCCATTTTCTCCACTCTACATCCATTGTCTGCACTCTACATCCATTTTCTCCACTCTACATCCATTTTCTCCACTCTACATCCATTTTTAACCACTCTACATCCATTTTTATCCACTCTACATCCATTTTTATCCACTCTACATCCATTTTTACCCACTCTACATCCATTTTATCCACTCTACATCCATTTTCTCCACTCTACATCCATTTTCTGCACTCTACATCCATTTTTATCCACTCTACATCCATTTTCTGCTCTCTACATCCATTTTTATCCACTCTACATCCATTTTTATCCACTCTACATCCATTTTTATCCACTCTACATCAATTTTCTGCACTCTACATCCATTTTTACCCACTCTACATCCATTTTCTCCACTCTACATCCATTTTCTCCACTCTACATCCATTTTCTGCACTCTACATCCATTTTTATCCACTCTACATCCGTTTTTATCCACTCTACATCCATTTTCTCCACTCTACATCCATTTTTAACCACTCTACATCCATTTTCTGCACTCTACATCCATTTTCTCCACTCTACATCCATTTTACCCACTCTACATCCATTTTTATCCACTCTACATCCATTTTCTGCTCTCTACATCCATTTTTATCCACTCTACATCCATTTTATCCACTCTACATCCATTTTTATCCACTCTACATCCATTTTCTCCACTCTACATCCATTTTACCCACTCTACATCCATTTTTATCCAGTCTACATCCATTTTTATCCACTGTACATCCATTTTACCCACTCTACATCCATTTTTATCCACTCTACATCCATTTTCTGCACTCTACATCCATTTTTATCCACTCTACATCCATTTTATCCACTCTACGTCTATTTTCTCCACTCTAAATCCATTTTACCCACTCTACATCCATTTTTATCCACTGTACATCCATTTTCTGCTCTCTACATCCATTTTGATCCACTCTACATCCATTTTTATCCACTCTACATCAATTTTCTGCACTCTACATCCATTTTTACCCACTCTGCATCCATTTTATCCACTCTACATCCATTTTCTCCACTCTACATCCATTTTCTGCACTCTACATCCATTTTTATCCACTCTACATCCATTTTCTGCTCTCTACATCCATTTTTATCCACTCTACATCCATTTTTATCCACTCTACATCCATTTTCTGCACTCTACATCCATTTTATCCACTCTACATCCATTTTATCCACTCTACATACATTTTCTCCACTCTACATCCATTTTCTGCACTCCACATCCATTTTATCCACTCTACATCCATTTTATCCACTCTACATCCATTTTATCCACTCTACATCCATTTTATCCACTCTACATCCATTTTATCCACTCTACATCCATTTTATCCACTCTACATCCATTTTTATCCACTCTACATCCATTTTTATCCACTCTACATCCATTTTTATCCACTCTACATCAATTTTCTGCACTCTACATCCATTTTTACCCACTCTACATCCATTTTATCCACTCTACATCCATTTTCTCCACTCTACATCCATTTTCTCCACTCTACATCCATTTTCTGCTCTCTACATCCATTTTTATCCACTCTACATCCATTTTTATCCACTCTACATCCATTTTTATCCACTCTACATCCATTTTTATCCACTCTACATCAATTTTCTGCACTCTACATCCATTTTTACCCACTCTACATCCATTTTATCCACTCTACATCCATTTTCTCCACTCTACATCCATTTTCTGCACTCTACATCCATTTTATCCACTCTACATCCATTTTATCCACTCTACATCCATTTTATCCACTCTACATCCATTTTCTCCACTCTACATCCATTTTCTCCACTCTACATACATTTTACCCACTCTACATCCATTTTCTGCTCTCTACATCCATTTTTATCCACTCTACATCCATTTTATCCACTCTACATCCATTTTCTCCACTCTACATCCATTTTCTCCACTCCAGATCTATTTTCTGCACTATACATCCATTTTATCCACTCTACATCCATTTTCTGCACTCTACAACCATTTTATCCACTCTACATCCATTTTCTCCACTCTACATCCATTTTTAGCCACTCTACATCCATTTTCTCCACTCTACATCCATTTTACCCACTCTACATCCATTTTTATCCACTCTACATCCATTTTCTGCTCTCTACATCCATTTTTATCCACTCTACATCCGTTTTTATCCACTCTACATCCATTTTCTCCACTCTACATCCATTTTTAACCACTCTACATCCATTTTTATCCACTCTACATCCATTTTATCCACTCTACACCCATTTTCTCCACCCTACATCCATTTTTATCCACTCTACATCCATTTTCTCCACTCTACATCCATTGTCTGCACTCTACATCCATTTTCTCCACTCTAGATCCATTTTCTCCACTCTACATCCATTTTTAACCACTCTACATCCATTTTTATCCACTCTACATCCATTTTTATCCACTCTACATCCATTTTTACCCACTCTACATCCATTTTATCCACTCTACATCCATTTTCTCCACTCTACATCCATTTTCTGCACTCTACATCCATTTTTATCCACTCTACATCCATTTTCTGCTCTCTACATCCATTTTTATCCACTCTACATCCATTTTTATCCACTCTACATCCATTTTTATCCACTCTACATCAATTTTCTGCAATCTACATCCATTTTTACCCACTCTACATCCATTTTCTCCACTCTACATCCATTTTCTCCACTCTACATCCATTTTCTGCACTCTACATCCATTTTTATCCACTCTACATCCGTTTTTATCCACTCTACATCCATTTTCTCCACTCTACATCCATTTTTAACCACTCTACATCCATTTTCTGCACTCTACATCCATTTTCTCCACTCTACATCCATTTTACCCACTCTACATCCATTTTTATCCACTCTACATCCATTTTCTGCTCTCTACATCCATTTTTATCCACTCTACATCCATTTTATCCACTCTACATCCATTTTTATCCACTCTACATCCATTTTATCCACTCTACATCCATTTTATCCACTCTACACCTATTTTCTCCACCCTACATCCATTTTTCTCCACTCTACATCCATTTTCTCCACTCTACATCCATTGTCTGCACTCTACATCCATTTTATCCACTCTACATCCATTTTCTCCACTCTACATCCATTTTATCCACTCTACATCCATTTTATCCACTCTACATCCATTTTCTCCACTCTACATCCATTTTCTGCACTTACATCCATTTTTATCCACTCTACATCCATTTTCTGCTCTCTACATCCATTTTTATCCACTCTACATCCATTTTTATCCACTCTACATCCATTTTTATCCACTCTACATCCATTTTTATCCACTCTACATCAATTTTCTGCACTCTACATCCATTTTTACCCACTCTACATCCATTTTCTCCACTCTACATCCATTTTCTCCACTCTACATCCATTTTCTGCACTCTACATCCATTTTTATCCACTGTACATCCGTTTTTATCCACTCTGCATCCATTTTCTCCACTCTACATCCATTTTTAACCACTCTACATCCATTTTCTGCACTCTACATCCATTTTCTCCACTCTACATCCATTTTACCCACTCTACATCCATTTTTATCCACTCTACATCCATTTTCTGCTCTCTACATCCATTTTTATCCACTCTACATCCATTTTCTCCACTCTACATCCATTTTACCCACTCTACATCCATTTTTATCCAGTCTACATCCATTTTTATCCACTGTACATCCATTTTATCCACTCTACATCCATTTTATCCACTCTACATCCATTTTATCCACTCTACACCTATTTTCTCCACCCTACATCCATTTTTCTCCACTCTACATCCATTTTCTCCACTCTACATCCATTGTCTGCACTCTACATCCATTTTATCCACTCTACATCCATTTTCTCCACTCTACATCCATTTTATCCACTCTACATCCATTTTATCCACTCTACATCCATTTTATCCACTCTACACCCATTTTCTCCACTCTACATCCATTTTTATCCACTCTACATCCATTTTCTCCACTCTACATCCATTTTCTGCACTCTACATCCATTTTTATCCACTCTACATCCATTTTCTGCTCTCTACATCCATTTTTATCCACTCTACATCCATTTTTATCCACTCTACATCCATTTTTATCCACTCTACATCAATTTTCTGCACTCTACATCCATTTTTACCCACTCTACATCCATTTTCTCCACTCTACATCCATTTTCTCCACTCTACATCCATTTTCTGCACTCTACATCCATTTTTATCCACTCTACATCCGTTTTTATCCACTCTACATCCATTTTCTCCACTCTACATCCATTTTTAACCACTCTACATCCATTTTCTGCACTCTACATCCATTTTCTCCACTCTACATCCATTTTACCCACTCTACATCCATTTTTATCCACTCTACATCCATTTTCTGCTCTCTACATCCATTTTTATCCACTCTACATCCATTTTTATCCACTCTACATCCATTTTATCCACTCTATATCCATTTTTATCCACTCTACATCAATTTTCTGCACTCTACATCCATTTTTACCCACTCTACATCCATTTTCTCCACTCTACATCCATTTTCTCCACTCTACATCCATTTTCTGCACTCTACATCCATTTTTATCCACTCTACATCCGTTTTTATCCACTCTACATCCATTTTCTCCACTCTACATCCATTTTTAACCACTCTACATCCATTTTCTGCACTCTACATCCATTTTCTCCACTCTACATCCATTTTACCCACTCTACATCCATTTTTATCCACTCTACATCCATTTTCTGCTCTCTACATCCATTTTTATCCACTCTACATCCATTTTTACCCACTCTACATCCATTTTATCCACTCTACATCCATTTTCTCCACTCCACATCTATTTTCTGCACTCTACATCCATTTTCTCCACTCTACATCCATTTTATCCACTCTACATCCATTTTTATCCACTCTACATCCATTTTCTCCACTCTACATCCATTTTACCCACTCTACATCCATTTTTATCCAGTCTACATCCATTTTTATCCACTGTACATCCATTTTATCCACTCTACATCCATTTTATCCACTCTACATCCATTTTATCCACTCTACACCCATTTTCTCCACCCTACATCCATTTTTATCCACTCTACATCCATTTTCTCCACTCTACATCCATTGTCTGCACTCTACATCCATTTTATCCACTCTACATCCATTTTCTCCACTCTACATCCATTTTCTGCACTCTACATCCATTTTTATCCACTCTACATCCATTTTTATCCACTCTACATCAATTTTCTGCACTCTACATCCATTTTTACCCACTCTACATCCATTTTTATCCACTCTACATCCGTTTTTATCCACTCTACATCCATTTTCTCCACTCTACATCCATGTTTAACCACTCTACATCCATTTTCTGCACTCTACATCCATGTTCTCCACTCTACATCCATTTTACCCACTCTACATCCATTTTTATCCACTCTACATCCATTTTCTGCTCTCTACATCCATTTTTATCCACTCTACATCCATTTTTATCCACTCTACATCCATTTTATCCACTCTATATCCATTTTATCCACTCTACACCCATTTTCTCCACTCTACATACATTTTACCCACTCTACATCCATTTTATCCACTCTACATCCATTTTATCCACTCTACACCCATTTTCTCCACCCTACATCCATTTTTATCCACTCTACATCCATTTTCTCCACTCTACATCCATTGTCTGCACTCTACATCCATTTTATCCACTCTACATCCATTTTCTCCACTCTACATCCATTTTCTGCACTCTACATCCATTTTTATCCACTCTACATCCATTTTTATCCACTCTACATCAATTTTCTGCACTCTACATCCATTTTTACCCACTCTACATCCATTTTTATCCACTCTACATCCGTTTTTATCCACTCTACATCCATTTTCTCCACTCTACATCCATGTTTAACCACTCTACATCCATTTTCTGCACTCTACATCCATGTTCTCCACTCTACATCCATTTTACCCACTCTACATCCATTTTTATCCACTCTACATCCATTTTCTGCTCTCTACATCCATTTTTATCCACTCTACATCCATTTTCTCCACTCTACATCCATTTTTAACCACTCTACATCCATTTTCTGCACTCTACATCCATTTTCTCCACTCTACATCCATTTTACCCACTCTACATCCATTTTTATCCACTCTACATCCATTTTCTGCTCTCTACATCCACTTTTATCCACTCTACATCCATTTTTATCCACTCTACATCCGTTTTTATCCACTCTACATCCATTTTCTCCACTCTACATCCATGTTTAACCACTCTACATCCATTTTCTGCACTCTACATCCATGTTCTCCACTCTACATCCATTTTACCCACTCTACATCCATTTTTATCCACTCTACATCCATTTTCTGCTCTCTACATCCATTTTTATCCACTCTACATCCATTTTTATCCACTCTACATCCATTTTATCCACTCTATATCCATTTTATCCACTCTACACCCATTTTCTCCACTCTACATACATTTTACCCACTCTACATCCATTTTCTGCTCTCTACATCCATTTTTATCCACTCTACATCCATTTTGTCCACTCTACACCCATTTTCTCCACTCTACATACATTTTACCCACTCTACATCCATTTTCTCCACTCTACATCCATTTTACCCACTCTTCATCCATTTTTATCCACTCTACATCCATTTTTTGCTCTCTACATCCATTTTTATCCACTCTACATCCATTTTATCCACTCTACATCCATTTTATCCACTCTACACCCATTTTCTCCACCCTACATCCATTTTTATCCACTCTACATCCATTTTCTCCACTCTACATCCATTGTCTGCACTCTACATCCATTTTATCCACTCTACATCCATTTTCTCCACTCTACATCCATTTTTAACCACTCTACATCCATTTTTATCCACTCTACATCCATTTTTATCCACTCTACATCCATTTTTACCCACTCTACATCCATTTTATCCACTCTACATCCATTTTCTCCACTCTACATCCATTTTCTGCACTCTACATCCATTTTTATCCACTCTACATCCATTTTCTGCTCTCTACATCCATTTTTATCCACTCTACATCCATTTTTATCCACTCTACATCCATTTTTATCCACTCTACATCCATTTTTATCCACTCTACATCCATTTTTATCCACTCTACATCAATTTTCTGCACTCTACATCCATTTTTACCCACTCTACATCCATTTTTATCCACTCTACATCCGTTTTTATCCACTCTACATCCATTTTCTCCACTCTACATCCATGTTTAACCACTCTACATCCATTTTCTGCACTCTACATCCATGTTCTCCACTCTACATCCATTTTACCCACTCTACATCCATTTTTATCCACTCTACATCCATTTTCTGCTCTCTACATCCATTTTTATCCACTCTACATCCATTTTTATCCACTCTACATCCATTTTATCCACTCTATATCCATTTTATCCACTCTACACCCATTTTCTCCACTCTACATACATTTTACCCACTCTACATCCATTTTCTGCTCTCTACATCCATTTTTATCCACTCTACATCCATTTTGTCCACTCTACATCCATTTTCTCCACTCTACATCCATTTTCTCCACTCCAGATCTATTTTCTGCACTATACATCCATTTTATCCACTCTACATCCATTTTCTGCACTCTACAACCATTTTATCCACTCTACATCCATTTTCTCCACTCTACATCCATTTTTAGCCACTCTACATCCATTTTCTCCACTCTACATCCATTTTACCCACTCTACATCCATTTTTATCCACTCTACATCCATTTTCTGCTCTCTACATCCATTTTTATCCACTCTACATCCGTTTTTATCCACTCTACTTCCATTTTCTCCACTCTACATCCATTTTTAACCACTCTACATCCATTTTCTGCACTCTACATCCATTTTCTCCACTCTACATCCATTTTACCCACTCTTCATCCATTTTTATCCACTCTACATCCATTTTTTGCTCTCTACATCCATTTTTATCCACTCTACATCCATTTTATCCACTCTACATCCATTTTATCCACTCTACACCCATTTTCTCCACCCTACATCCATTTTTATCCACTCTACATCCATTTTCTCCACTCTACATCCATTGTCTGCACTCTACATCCATTTTATCCACTCTACATCCATTTTCTCCACTCTACATCCATTTTTAACCACTCTACATCCATTTTTATCCACTCTACATCCATTTTTATCCACTCTACATCCATTTTTACCCACTCTACATCCATTTTATCCACTCTACATCCATTTTCTCCACTCTACATCCATTTTCTGCACTCTACATCCATTTTTATCCACTCTACATCCATTTTCTGCTCTCTACATCCATTTTTATCCACTCTACATCCATTTTTATCCACTCTACATCCATTTTTATCCACTCTACATCAATTTTCTGCACTCTACATCCATTTTTACCCACTCTACATCCATTTTCTCCACTCTACATCCATTTTCTCCACTCTACATCCATTTTCTGCACTCTACATCCATTTTTATCCACTCTACATCCGTTTTTATCCACTCTACATCCATTTTCTCCACTCTACATCCATTTTTAACCACTCTACATCCATTTTCTGCACTCTACATCCATTTTCTCCACTCTACATCCATTTTACCCACTCTACATCCATTTTTATCCACTCTACATCCATTTTCTGCTCTCTACATCCATTTTTATCCACTCTACATCCATTTTTACCCACTCTACATCCATTTTATCCACTCTACATCCATTTTCTCCACTCTACATCCATTTTCTGCACTCTACATCCATTTTTATCCACTCTACATCCATTTTCTGCTCTCTACATCCATTTTTATCCACTCTACATTCATTTTTATCCACTCTACATCCATTTTTATCCACTCTACATCCATTTTTATCCACTCTACATCCATTTTTATCCACTCTACATCCATTTTTATCCACTCTACATCAATTTTCTGCACTCTACATCCATTTTTACCCACTCTACATCCATTTTCTCCACTCTACATCCATTTTCTCCACTCTACATCCATTTTCTGCACTCTACATCCATTTTTATCCACTCTACATCCGTTTTTATCCACTCTACATCCATTTTCTCCACTCTACATCCATTTTTAACCACTCTACATCCATTTTCTGCACTCTACATCCATTTTCTCCACTCTACATCCATTTTACCCACTCTACATCCATTTTTATCCACTCTACATCCATTTTCTGCTCTCTACATCCACTTTTATCCACTCTACATCCATTTTTATCCACTCTACATCCATTTTATCCACTCTATATCCATTTTATCCACTCTACACCCATTTTCTCCACTCTACATCCATTTTACTCACTCTACATCCATTTTTATCCACTCTATATCCATTTTCTCCACTCTACATCCATTGTCTGCACTCTACATCCATTTTATCCACTCTACATCCATTTTATCCACTCTACATCCATTTTATCCACTCTACACCCATTTTCTCCACTCTACATCCATTTTACCCACTCTACATCCATTTTTATCCACTCTACATCCATTTTCTGCACTCTACATCCATTTTTATCCACTCTACATCCATTTTATCCACTCTACGTCTATTTTCTCCACTCTAAATCCATTTTACCCACTCTACATCCATTTTTATCCACTCTACATCCATTTTTATCCACTCTACATCCATTTTCTGCTCTCTACATCCATTTTTATCCACTCTACATCCATTTTTACCCACTCTACATCCATTTTATCCACTCTACATCCATTTTCTCCACTCCACATCTATTTTCTGCACTCTACATCCATTTTCTCCACTCTACATCCATTTTATCCACTCTACATCCATTTTTATCCACTCTACATCCATTTTCTCCACTCTACATCCATTTTACCCACTCTACATCCATTTTTATCCAGTCTACATCCATTTTTATCCACTGTACATCCATTTTATCCACTCTACATCCATTTTATCCACTCTAACGTCCATTTTCTCCACTCTAAATCCATTTTACCCACTCTACATCCATTTTTATCCACTCTACATCCATTTTCTGCTCTCTACATCCATTTTTATCCACTCTACATCCGTTTTTATCCACTCTGCATCCATTTTCTCCACTCTACATCCATTTTTAACCACTCTACATCCATTTTCTGCACTCTACATCCATTTTCTCCACTCTACATCCATTTTACCCACTCTAGATCCATTTTATCCACTCTACACCCATTTTCTCCACTCTACATCCATTTTACCCACTCTACATCCATTTTTATCCACTCTACATCCATTTTCTCCACTCTACATCCATTGTCTGCACTCTACATCCATTTTATCCACTCTACATCCATTTTATCCACTCTACATCCATTTTATCCACTCTACACCCATTTTCTCCACTCTACATCCATTTTACCCACTCAACATCCATTTTTATCCACTCTACATCCATTTTCTGCACTCTACATCCATTTTATCCACTCTACATCCATTTTATCCACTCTACATCCATTTTCTCCACTCTACATCCATTTTCTGCACTCTACATCCATTTTATCCACTCTACATCCATTTTATCCACTCTACATCCATTTTCTGCACTCTACATCCATTTTATCCACTCTACATCTATTTTATCCACTCTACATCCATTTTCTCCACTCTACATCCATTTTCTGCACTCTACATCCATTTTATCCACTCTACATCCATTTTTATCCACTCTACATCCATTTTCTGCTCTCTACATCCACTTTTATCCACTCTACATCCATTTTTATCCACTCTACATCCATTTTATCCACTCTATATCCATTTTATCCACTCTACACCCATTTTCTCCACTCTACATCCATTTTACCCACTCTACATCCATTTTTATCCACTCTATATCCATTTTCTCCACTCTACATCCATTGTCTGCACTCTACATCCATTTTATCCACTCTACATCCATTTTATCCACTCTACATCCATTTTATCCACTCTACACCCATTTTCTCCACTCTACATCCATTTTACCCACTCTACATCCATTTTTATCCACTCTACATCCATTTTCTGCACTCTACATCCATTTTTATCCACTCTACATCCATTTTATCCACTCTACGTCTATTTTCTCCACTCTAAATCCATTTTACCCACTCTACATCCATTTTTATCCACTCTACATCCATTTTTATCCACTCTACATCCATTTTCTGCTCTCTACATCCATTTTTATCCACTCTACATCCATTTTTACCCACTCTACATCCATTTTATCCACCCTACATCCATTTTCTCCACTCCACATCTATTTTCTGCACTCTACATCCATTTTCTCCACTCTACATCCATTTTATCCACTCTACATCCATTTTTATCCACTCTACATCCATTTTCTCCACTCTACATCCATTTTACCCACTCTACATCCATTTTTATCCAGTCTACATCCATTTTTATCCACTGTACATCCATTTTATCCACTCTACATCCATTTTATCCACTCTAACGTCCATTTTCTCCACTCTAAATCCATTTTACCCACTCTACATCCATTTTTATCCACTCTACATCCATTTTCTGCTCTCTACATCCATTTTTATCCACTCTACATCCGTTTTTATCCACTCTGCATCCATTTTCTCCACTCTACATCCATTTTTAACCACTCTACATCCATTTTCTGCACTCTACATCCATTTTCTGCACTCTACATCCATTTTCTCCACTCTACATCCATTTTACCCACTCTAGATCCATTTTATCCACTCTACACCCATTTTCTCCACTCTACATCCATTTTACCCACTCTACATCCATTTTTATCCACTCTACATCCATTTTCTCCACTCTACATCCATTGTCTGCACTCTACATCCATTTTATCCACTCTACATCCATTTTATCCACTCTACATCCATTTTATCCACTCTACACCCATTTTCTCCACTCTACATCCATTTTACCCACTCAACATCCATTTTTATCCACTCTACATCCATTTTCTGCACTCTACATCCATTTTATCCACTCTACATCCATTTTATCCACTCTACATCCATTTTCTCCACTCTACATCCATTTTCTGCACTCTACATCCATTTTATCCACTCTACATCCATTTTATCCACTCTACATCCATTTTCTGCACTCTACATCCATTTTATCCACTCTACATCTATTTTATCCACTCTACATCCATTTTCTCCACTCTACATCCATTTTCTGCACTCTACATCCATTTTATCCACTCTACATCCATTTTATCCACTCTACATCCATTTTATCCACTCTACATCCATTTTCTCCACTCTACATCCATTTTCTCCACTCTACATCCATTGTCTGCACTCTACATCCATTTTATCCACTCTACATCCATTTTATCCACTCTACATCCATTTTATCCACTCTACACCCATTTTCTCCACTCTACATCCATTTTACCCACTCTACATCCATTTTTATCCACTCTACATCCATTTTCTCCACTCTACATCCATTGTCTGCACTCTACATCCATTTTATCCACTCTACATCCATTTTATCCACTCTACATCCATTTTATCCACTCTACACCCATTTTCTCCACTCTACATCCATTTTACCCACTCAACATCCATTTTTATCCACTCTACATCCATTTTCTGCACTCTACATCCATTTTATCCACTCTACATCCATTTTATCCACTCTACATCCATTTTCTCCACTCTACATCCATTTTCTGCACTCTACATCCATTTTATCCACTCTACATCCATTTTATCCACTCTACATCCATTTTCTCCACTCTACATCCATTT
The DNA here is from genome assembly GCA_933228935.1 of Pemphredon lugubris. Classification (NCBI taxonomy): domain Eukaryota; kingdom Metazoa; phylum Arthropoda; class Insecta; order Hymenoptera; family Crabronidae; genus Pemphredon; species Pemphredon lugubris. The sequence continues at coordinate 30,447,890 of OW121815.1, forward strand.
TACCCACTCTAGATCCATTTTATCCACTCTACACCCATTTTCTCCACTCTACATCCATTTTACCCACTCTACATCCATTTTTATCCACTCTACATCCATTTTCTCCACTCTACATCCATTGTCTGCACTCTACATCCATTTTATCCACTCTACATCCATTTTATCCACTCTACATCTATTTTATCCACTCTACATCCATTTTCTCCACTCTACATCCATTTTCTGCACTCTACATCCATTTTATCCACTCTACATCCATTTTATCCACTCTACATCCATTTTATCCACTCTACATCCATTTTCTCCACTCTACATCCATTTTCTCCACTCTACATCCATTGTCTGCACTCTACATCCATTTTATCCACTCTACATCCATTTTATCCACTCTACATCCATTTTCTGCACTCTACATCCATTTTATCCACTCTACATCCATTTTATCCACTCTACATCCATTTTCTCCACTCTACATCCATTTTCTGCACTCTGCATCCATTTTATCCACTCTGCATCCATTTTATCCACTCTACATCCATTTTATCCACTCTACATCCATTTTATCCACTCTACATCCATTTTATCCACTCTACATCCATTTTTATCCACTCTACATCCATTTTTATCCACTCTACATCCATTTTTATCCACTCTACATCCATTTTTATCCACTCTACATCAATTTTCTGCACTCTACATCCATTTTTACCCACTCTACATCCATTTTATCCACTCTACATCCATTTTCTGCACTCTACATCCATTTTATCCACTCTACATCCATTTTATCCACTCTACATCCATTTTTATCCACTCTACATCCATTTTTATCCACTCTACATCCATTTTTATCCACTCTACATCCATTTTTATCCACTCTACATCAATTTTCTGCACTCTACATCCATTTTTACCCACTCTACATCCATTTTATCCACTCTACATCCATTTTCTGCACTCTACATCCATTTTATCCACTCTACATCCATTTTATCCACTCTACATCCATTTTCTCCACTCTACATCCATTTTCTGCACTCTGCATCCATTTTATCCACTCTGCATCCATTTTATCCACTCTACATCCATTTTATCCACTCTACATCCATTTTATCCACTCTACATCCATTTTATCCACTCTACATCCATTTTTATCCACTCTACATCCATTTTTATCCACTCTACATCCATTTTTATCCACTCTACATCCATTTTTATCCACTCTACATCAATTTTCTGCACTCTACATCCATTTTTACCCACTCTACATCCATTTTATCCACTCTACATCCATTTTCTGCACTCTACATCCATTTTATCCACTCTACATCCATTTTATCCACTCTACATCCATTTTTATCCACTCTACATCCATTTTTATCCACTCTACATCCATTTTTATCCACTCTACATCCATTTTTATCCACTCTACATCAATTTTCTGCACTCTACATCCATTTTTACCCACTCTACATCCATTTTATCCACTCTACATCCATTTTCTGCACTCTACATCTATTTTATCCACTCTACATCCATTTTCTCCACTCTACATCCATTTTCTGCACTCTACATCCATTTTATCCACTCTACATCCATTTTATCCACTCTACATCCATTTTATCCACTCTACATCCATTTTCTCCACTCTACATCCATTTTCTCCACTCTACATCCATTGTCTGCACTCTACATCCATTTTATCCACTCTACATCCATTTTATCCACTCTACATCCATTTTATCCACTCTACACCCATTTTCTCCACTCTACATCCATTTTTATCCACTCTACATCCATTTTTATCCACTCTACATCAATTTTCTGCACTCTACATCCATTTTTACCCACTCTACATCCATTTTATCCACTCTACATCCATTTTCTGCACTCTACATCCATTTTATCCACTCTACATCCATTTTATCCACTCTACATCCATTTTCTCCACTCTACATCCATTTTCTGCACTCTACATCCATTTTATCCACTCTACATCCATTTTATCCACTCTACATCCATTTTATCCACTCTACATCCATTTTATCCACTCTACATCCATTTTATCCACTCTACATCCATTTTTATCCACTCTACATCCATTTTTATCCACTCTACATCCATTTTTATCCACTCTACATCCATTTTTATCCACTCTACATCAATTTTCTGCACTCTACATCCATTTTTACCCACTCTGCATCCATTTTATCCACTCTACATCCATTTTCTCCACTCTACATCCATTTTCTGCACTCTACATCCATTTTTATCCACTCTACATCCATTTTCTGCTCTCTACATCCATTTTTATCCACTCTACATCCATTTTCTGCACTCTACATCCATTTTATCCACTCTACATCCATTTTATCCACTCTACATACATTTTACCCACTCTACATCCATTTTCTGCTCTCTACATCCATTTTTATCCACTCTACATCCATTTTATCCACTCTACATCCATTTTCTCCACTCTACATCCATTTTCTCCACTCCAGATCTATTTTCTGCACTATACATCCATTTTATCCACTCTACATCCATTTTCTGCACTCTACAACCATTTTATCCACTCTACATCCATGTTCTCCACTCTACATCCATTTTTAGCCACTCTACATCCATTTTCTGCACTCTGCATCCATTTTATCCACTCTGCATCCATTTTATCCACTCTACATCCATTTTATCCACTCTACATCCATTTTATCCACTCTACATCCATTTTATCCACTCTACATCCATTTTTATCCACTCTACATCCATTTTTATCCACTCTACATCCATTTTTATCCACTCTACATCCATTTTTATCCACTCTACATCAATTTTCTGCACTCTACATCCATTTTTACCCACTCTACATCCATTTTATCCACTCTACATCCATTTTCTGCACTCTACATCCATTTTATCCACTCTACATCCATTTTATCCACTCTACATCCATTTTTATCCACTCTACATCCATTTTTATCCACTCTACATCCATTTTTATCCACTCTACATCCATTTTTATCCACTCTACATCAATTTTCTGCACTCTACATCCATTTTTACCCACTCTACATCCATTTTATCCACTCTACATCCATTTTCTGCACTCTACATCTATTTTATCCACTCTACATCCATTTTCTCCACTCTACATCCATTTTCTGCACTCTACATCCATTTTATCCACTCTACATCCATTTTATCCACTCTACATCCATTTTATCCACTCTACATCCATTTTCTCCACTCTACATCCATTTTCTCCACTCTACATCCATTGTCTGCACTCTACATCCATTTTATCCACTCTACATCCATTTTATCCACTCTACATCCATTTTATCCACTCTACACCCATTTTCTCCACTCTACATCCATTTTTATCCACTCTACATCCATTTTTATCCACTCTACATCAATTTTCTGCACTCTACATCCATTTTTACCCACTCTACATCCATTTTATCCACTCTACATCCATTTTCTGCACTCTACATCCATTTTATCCACTCTACATCCATTTTATCCACTCTACATCCATTTTCTCCACTCTACATCCATTTTCTGCACTCTACATCCATTTTATCCACTCTACATCCATTTTATCCACTCTACATCCATTTTATCCACTCTACATCCATTTTATCCACTCTACATCCATTTTATCCACTCTACATCCATTTTTATCCACTCTACATCCATTTTTATCCACTCTACATCCATTTTTATCCACTCTACATCCATTTTTATCCACTCTACATCAATTTTCTGCACTCTACATCCATTTTTACCCACTCTGCATCCATTTTATCCACTCTACATCCATTTTCTCCACTCTACATCCATTTTCTGCACTCTACATCCATTTTTATCCACTCTACATCCATTTTCTGCTCTCTACATCCATTTTTATCCACTCTACATCCATTTTCTGCACTCTACATCCATTTTATCCACTCTACATCCATTTTATCCACTCTACATACATTTTACCCACTCTACATCCATTTTCTGCTCTCTACATCCATTTTTATCCACTCTACATCCATTTTATCCACTCTACATCCATTTTCTCCACTCTACATCCATTTTCTCCACTCCAGATCTATTTTCTGCACTATACATCCATTTTATCCACTCTACATCCATTTTCTGCACTCTACAACCATTTTATCCACTCTACATCCATGTTCTCCACTCTACATCCATTTTTAGCCACTCTACATCCATTTTCTCCACTCTACATCCATTTTACCCACTCTACATCCATTTTTATCCACTCTACATCCATTTTCTGCTCTCTACATCCATTTTTATCCACTCTACATCCATTTTTATCCACTCTACATCCATTTTCTCCACTCTACATCCATTTTTAACCACTCTACATCCATTTTCTGCACTCTACATCCATTTTCTCCACTCTACATCCATTTTACCCACTCTTCATCCATTTTTATCCACTCTACATCCATTTTTTGCTCTCTACATCCATTTTTATCCACTCTACATCCATTTTATCCACTCTACATCCATTTTATCCACTCTACACCCATTTTCTCCACCCTACATCCATTTTTATCCACTCTACATCCATTTTCTCCACTCCACATCCATTGTCTGCACTCTACATCCATTTTATCCACTCTACATCCATTTTCTCCACTCTACATCCATTTTTAACCACTCTACATCCATTTTTATCCACTCTACATCCATTTTTATCCACTCTACATCCATTTTTACCCACTCTACATCCATTTTATCCACTCTACATCCATTTTCTCCACTCTACATCCATTTTCTGCACTCTACATCCATTTTTATCCACTCTACATCCATTTTCTGCTCTCTACATCCATTTTTATCCACTCTACATCCATTTTTATCCACTCTACATCCATTTTTATCCACTCTACATCCATTTTTATCCACTCTACATCAATTTTCTGCACTCTACATCCATTTTTACCCACTCTACATCCATTTTCTCCACTCTACATCCATTTTCTCCACTCTACATCCATTTTCTGCACTCTACATCCATTTTTATCCACTCTACATCCGTTTTTATCCACTCTACATCCATTTTCTCCACTCTACATCCATTTTTAACCACTCTGCATCCATTTTCTGCACTCTACATCCATTTTCTCCACTCTACATCCATTTTACCCACTCTACATCCATTTTTATCCACTCTACATCCATTTTCTGCTCTCTACATCCATTTTTATCCACTCTACATCCATTTTTACCCACTCTACATCCATTTTATCCACTCTACATCCATTTTCTCCACTCCACATCTATTTTCTGCACTCTACATCCATTTTCTCCACTCTACATCCATTTTATCCACTCTACATCCATTTTTATCCACTCTACATCCATTTTCTCCACTCTACATCCATTTTACCCACACTACATCCATTTTTATCCAGTCTACATCCATTTTTATCCACTCTACACCCATTTTCTCCACCCTACATCCATTTTTATCCACTCTACATCCATTTTCTCCACTCCACATCCATTGTCTGCACTCTACATCCATTTTATCCACTCTACATCCATTTTCTCCACTCTACATCCATTTTTAACCACTCTACATCCATTTTTATCCACTCTACATCCATTTTTATCCACTCTACATCCATTTTTACCCACTCTACATCCATTTTATCCACTCTACATCCATTTTCTCCACTTTACATCCATTTTCTGCACTCTACATCCATTTTTATCCACTCTACATCCATTTTCTGCTCTCTACATCCATTTTTATCCACTCTACATCCATTTTTATCCACTCTACATCCATTTTTATCCACTCTACATCCATTTTTATCCACTCTACATCAATTTTCTGCACTCTACATCCATTTTTACCCACTCTACATCCATTTTCTCCACTCTACATCCATTTTCTCCACTCTACATCCATTTTCTGCACTCTACATCCATTTTTATCCACTCTACATCCGTTTTTATCCACTCTACATCCATTTTCTCCACTCTACATCCATTTTTAACCACTCTACATCCATTTTCTGCACTCTACATCCATTTTCTCCACTCTACATCCATTTTACCCACTCTACATCCATTTTTATCCACTCTACATCCACTTTCTCCACTCTACATCCATTTTATCCACTCTACATCCATTTTTATCCACTCTACATCCATTTTCTCCACTCTACATCCATTTTACCCACTCTACATCCATTTTTATCCAGTCTACATCCATTTTTATCCACTGTACATCCATTTTATCCACTCTACATCCATTTTATCCACTCTACATCCATTTTATCCACTCTACACCCATTTTCTCCACCCTACATCCATTTTTATCCACTCTACATCCATTTTCTCCACTCTACATCCATTGTCTGCACTCTACATCCATTTTATCCACTCTACATCCATTTTCTCCACTCTACATCCATTTTTAACCACTCTACATCCATTTTTATCCACTCTACATCCATTTTTACCCACTCTACATCCATTTTATCCACTCTACATCCATTTTCTCCACTCTACATCCATTTTCTGCACTCTACATCCATTTTTATCCACTCTACATCCATTTTCTGCTCTCTACATCCATTTTTATCCACTCTACATCCATTTTTATCCACTCTACATCCATTTTTATCCACTCTACATCCATTTTTATCCACTCTACATCAATTTTCTGCACTCTACATCCATTTTTACCCACTCTACATCCATTTTCTCCACTCTACATCCATTTTCTCCACTCTACAGCCATTTTACCCACTCTACATCCATTTTTATCCACTCTACATCCATTTTCTCCACTCTACATCCATTTTCTGCACTCTACATCCATTTTATCCACTCTACATCCATTTTATCCACTCTACATCCATTTTATCCACTCTACATCCATTTTTATCCACTCTACATCCATTTTTATCCACTCAACATCCATTTTTATCCACTCTACATCAATTTTCTGCACTCTACATCCATTTTTACCCACTCTACATCCATTTTATCCACTCTACATCCATTTTCTCCACTCCACATCTATTTTCTGCACTATACATCCATTTTATCCACTCTACATCCATTTTCTGCACTCTACATCCATTTTATCCACTCTACATCCATTTTATCCACTCTACATCCATTTTTATCCACTCTACATCCATTTTCTCCACTCTAAATCCATTTTACCCACTCTACATCCATTTTTATCCACTCTACACCCATTTTCTCCACTCTACATCCATTTTACCCACTCAACATCCATTTTTATCCACTCTACATCCATTTTCTGCACTCTACATCCATTTTTATCCACTCTACATCCATTTTATCCACTCTACATCCATTTTATCCACTCTACATCCATTTTATCCACTCTACATCCATTTTTATCCACTCTACATCCATTTTTATCCACTCTACATCCATTTTTATCCACTCTACATCAATTTTCTGCACTCTACATCCATTTTTACCCACTCTACATCCATTTTATCCACTCTACATCCATTTTCTGCACTCTACATCCATTTTATCCACTCTACATCCATTTTATCCACTCTACATCCATTTTCTCCACTCTACATCCATTTTCTGCACTCTACATCCATTTTATCCACTCTACATCCATTTTATCCACTCTACATCCATTTTCTGCACTCTACATCCATTTTATCCACTCTACATCCATTTTATCCACTCTACATCCATTTTCTCCACTCTACATCCATTTTCTGCACTCTACATCCATTTTATCCACTCTACATCCATTTTATCCACTCTACATCCATTTTATCCACTCTACATCCATTTTATCCACTCTAAATCCATTTTCTCCACTCTACATCCATTGTCTGCACTCTACATCCATTTTATCCACTCTACATCCATTTTATCCACTCTACATCCATTTTCTGCACTCTACATCCATTTTATCCACTCTACATCCATTTTATCCACTCTACATCCATTTTCTCCACTCTACATCCATTTTCTGCACTCTACATCCATTTTATCCACTCTACATCCATTTTATCCACTCTACATCCATTTTATCCACTCTACATCCATTTTATCCACTCTACATCCATTTTATCCACTCTACATCCATTTTTATCCACTCTACATCCATTTTTATCCACTCTACATCCATTTTTATCCACTCTACATCCATTTTTATCCACTCTACATCAATTTTCTGCACTCTACATCCATTTTCTCCACTCTACATCCATTTTCTCCACTCTACATCCATTTTTATCCACTCTACATCCATTTTTACCCACTCTACATCCATTTTCTCCACTCTACATCCATTTTCTCCACTCTACATCCATTTTCTGCACTCTACATCCATTTTTATCCACTCTACATCCGTTTTTATCCACTCTACATCCATTTTCTCCACTCTACATCCATGTTTAACCACTCTACATCCATTTTCTGCACTCTACATCCATGTTCTCCACTCTACATCCATTTTACCCACTCTACATCCATTTTTATCCACTCTACATCCATTTTCTGCTCTCTACATCCATTTTTATCCACTCTACATCCATTTTTATCCACTCTACATCCATTTTATCCACTCTATATCCATTTTATCCACTCTACACCCATTTTCTCCACTCTACATACATTTTACCCACTCTACATCCATTTTCTGCTCTCTACATCCATTTTTATCCACTCTACATCCATTTTATCCACTCTACATCCATTTTCTGCACTCTACATCCATTTTATCCACTCTACATCCATTTTATCCACTCTACATCCATTTTCTCCACTCTACATCCATTTTCTGCACTCTACATCCATTTTATCCACTCTACATCCATTTTATCCACTCTACATCCATTTTCTGCACTCTACATCCATTTTATCCACTCTACATCCATTTTATCCACTCTACATCCATTTTCTCCACTCTACATCCATTTTCTGCACTCTACATCCATTTTATCCACTCTACATCCATTTTATCCACTCTACATCCATTTTATCCACTCTAAATCCATTTTCTCCACTCTACATCCATTGTCTGCACTCTACATCCATTTTATCCACTCTACATCCATTTTATCCACTCTACATCCATTTTCTGCACTCTACATCCATTTTATCCACTCTACATCCATTTTATCCACTCTACATCCATTTTCTCCACTCTACATCCATTTTCTGCACTCTACATCCATTTTATCCACTCTACATCCATTTTATCCACTCTACATCCATTTTATCCACTCTACATCCATTTTATCCACTCTACATCCATTTTATCCACTCTACATCCATTTTTATCCACTCTACATCCATTTTTATCCACTCTACATCCATTTTTATCCACTCTACATCCATTTTTATCCACTCTACATCAATTTTCTGCACTCTACATCCATTTTCTCCACTCTACATCCATTTTCTCCACTCTACATCCATTTTTATCCACTCTACATCCATTTTTACCCACTCTACATCCATTTTCTCCACTCTACATCCATTTTCTCCACTCTACATCCATTTTCTGCACTCTACATCCATTTTTATCCACTCTACATCCGTTTTTATCCACTCTACATCCATTTTCTCCACTCTACATCCATGTTTAACCACTCTACATCCATTTTCTGCACTCTACATCCATGTTCTCCACTCTACATCCATTTTACCCACTCTACATCCATTTTTATCCACTCTACATCCATTTTCTGCTCTCTACATCCATTTTTATCCACTCTACATCCATTTTTATCCACTCTACATCCATTTTATCCACTCTATATCCATTTTATCCACTCTACACCCATTTTCTCCACTCTACATACATTTTACCCACTCTACATCCATTTTCTGCTCTCTACATCCATTTTTATCCACTCTACATCCATTTTATCCACTCTACATCCATTTTCTCCACTCTACATCCATTTTCTCCACTCCAGATCTATTTTCTGCACTATACATCCATTTTATCCACTCTACATCCATTTTCTGCACTCTACATCCATTTTATCCACTCTACATCCATTTTCTCCACTCTACATCCATTTTACCCACTCTACATCCATTTTTATCCACTCTACATCCATTTTCTCCACTCTACATCCATTTTCTGCACTCTACATCCATTTTTATCCACTCTACATCCGTTTTTATCCACTCTACATCCATTTTCTCCACTCTACATCCATTTTTAACCACTCTACATCCATTTTCTGCACTCTACATCCATTTTCTCCACTCTACATCCATTTTACCCACTCTTCATCCATTTTTATCCACTCTACATCCATTTTTTGCTCTCTACATCCATTTTTATCCACTCTACATCCATTTTATCCACTCTACATCCATTTTATCCACTCTACACCCATTTTCTCCACCCTACATCCATTTTTATCCACTCTACATCCATTTTCTCCACTCTACATCCATTGTCTGCACTCTACATCCATTTTATCCACTCTACATCCATTTTCTCCACTCTACATCCATTTTTAACCACTCTACATCCATTTTTATCCACTCTACATCCATTTTTATCCACTCTACATCCATTTTTACCCACTCTACATCCATTTTATCCACTCTACATCCATTTTCTCCACTCTACATCCATTTTCTGCACTCTACATCCATTTTTATCCACTCTACATCCATTTTCTGCTCTCTACATCCATTTTTATCCACTCTACATCCATTTTTATCCACTCTACATCCATTTTATCCACTCTACATCCATTTTATCCACTCTACACCCATTTTCTCCACTCTACATACATTTTACCCACTCTACATCCATTTTCTGCTCTCTACATCCATTTTTATCCACTCTACATCCATTTTATCCACTCTACATCCATTTTCTCCACTCTACATCCATTTTCTCCACTCCAGATCTATTTTCTGCACTATACATCCATTTTATCCACTCTACATCCATTTTCTGCACTCTACAACCATTTTATCCACTCTACATCCATTTTCTCCACTCTACATCCATTTTTAGCCACTCTACATCCATTTTCTCCACTCTACATCCATTTTACCCACTCTACATCCATTTTTATCCACTCTACATCCATTTTCTCCACTCTACATCCATTTTCTGCACTCTACATCCATTTTTATCCACTCTACATCCGTTTTTATCCACTCTACATCCATTTTCTCCACTCTACATCCATTTTTAACCACTCTACATCCATTTTCTGCACTCTACATCCATTTTCTCCACTCTACATCCATTTTTTGCTCTCTACATCCATTTTTATCCACTCTACATCCATTTTATCCACTCTACATCCATTTTATCCACTCTACACCCATTTTCTCCACCCTACATCCATTTTTATCCACTCTACATCCATTTTCTCCACTCTACATCCATTGTCTGCACTCTACATCCATTTTATCCACTCTACATCCATTTTCTCCACTCTACATCCATTTTTAACCACTCTACATCCATTTTTATCCACTCTACATCCATTTTTATCCACTCTACATCCATTTTTACCCACTCTACATCCATTTTATCCACTCTACATCCATTTTCTCCACTCTACATCCATTTTCTGCACTCTACATCCATTTTTATCCACTCTACATCCATTTTCTGCTCTCTACATCCATTTTTATCCACTCTACATCCATTTTTATCCACTCTACATCCATTTTTATCCACTCTACATCAATTTTCTGCACTCTACATCCATTTTTACCCACTCTACATCCATTTTCTCCACTCTACATCCATTTTCTCCACTCTACATCCATTTTCTGCACTCTACATCCATTTTTATCCACTCTACATCCGTTTTTATCCACTCTACATCCATTTTCTCCACTCTACATCCATTTTTAACCACTCTACATCCATTTTCTGCACTCTACATCCATTTTCTCCACTCTACATCCATTTTACCCACTCTACATCCATTTTTATCCACTCTACATCCATTTTCTGCTCTCTACATCCATTTTTATCCACTCTACATCCATTTTTACCCACTCTACATCCATTTTATCCACTCTACATCCATTTTCTCCACTCTACATCCATTTTCTGCACTCTACATCCATTTTTATCCACTCTACATCCATTTTTATCCACTCTACATCCATTTTTATCCACTCTACATCCATTTTTATCCACTCTACATCCATTTTTATCCACTCTACATCAATTTTCTGCACTCTACATCCATTTTTACCCACTCTACATCCATTTTCTCCACTCTACATCCATTTTCTCCACTCTACATCCATTTTCTGCACTCTACATCCATTTTTATCCACTCTACATCCGTTTTTATCCACTCTACATCCATTTTCTCCACTCTACATCCATTTTTAACCACTCTACATCCATTTTCTGCACTCTACATCCATTTTCTCCACTCTACATCCATTTTACCCACTCTACATCCATTTTTATCCACTCTACATCCATTTTCTGCTCTCTACATCCACTTTTATCCACTCTACATCCATTTTTATCCACTCTACATCCATTTTATCCACTCTATATCCATTTTATCCACTCTACACCCATTTTCTCCACTCTACATCCATTTTACCCACTCTACATCCATTTTTATCCACTCTGTATCCATTTTCTCCACTCTACATCCATTGTCTGCACTCTACATCCATTTTATCCACTCTACATCCATTTTATCCACTCTACATCCATTTTATCCACTCTACACCCATTTTCTCCACTCTACATCCATTTTACCCACTCTACATCCATTTTTATCCACTCTACATCCATTTTCTGCACTCTACATCCATTTTTATCCACTCTACATCCATTTTATCCACTCTACGTCTATTTTCTCCACTCTAAATCCATTTTACCCACTCTACATCCATTTTTATCCACTCTACATCCATTTTTATCCACTCTACATCCATTTTCTGCTCTCTACATCCATTTTTATCCACTCTACATCCATTTTTACCCACTCTACATCCATTTTATCCACTCTACATCCATTTTCTCCACTCCACATCTATTTTCTGCACTCTACATCCATTTTATCCACTCTACATCCATTTTTATCCACTCTACATCCATTTTCTCCACTCTACATCCATTTTACCCACTCTACATCCATTTTTATCCAGTCTACATCCATTTTTATCCACTGTACATCCATTTTCTCCACTCTACATCCATTTTACCCACTCTACATCCATTTTTATCCAGTCTACATCCATTTTTATCCACTGTACATCCATTTTATCCACTCTACATCCATTTTATCCACTCTAACGTCCATTTTCTCCACTCTAAATCCATTTTACCCACTCTACATCCATTTTTATCCACTCTACATCCATTTTCTGCTCTCTACATCCATTTTTATCCACTCTACATCCGTTTTTATCCACTCTGCATCCATTTTCTCCACTCTACATCCATTTTTAACCACTCTACATCCATTTTCTGCACTCTACATCCATTTTCTCCACTCTACATCCATTTTACCCACTCTAGATCCATTTTATCCACTCTACACCCATTTTCTCCACTCTACATCCATTTTACCCACTCTACATCTATTTTTATCCACTCTACATCCATTTTCTCCACTCTACATCCATTGTCTGCACTCTACATCCATTTTATCCACTCTACATCCATTTTATCCACTCTACATCCATTTTATCCACTCTACACCCATATTCTCCACTCTACATCCATTTTACCCACCCAACATCCATTTTTATCCACTCTACATCCATTTTCTGCACTCTACATCCATTTTATCCACTCTACATCCATTTTATCCACTCTACATCCATTTTCTCCACTCTACATCCATTTTCTGCACTCTACATCCATTTTATCCACTCTACATCCATTTTATCCACTCTACATCCATTTTCTGCACTCTACATCCATTTTATCCACTCTACATCTATTTTATCCACTCTACATCCATTTTCTCCACTCTACATCCATTTTCTGCACTCTACATCCATTTTATCCACTCTACATCCATTTTTATCCACTCTACATCCATTTTCTGCTCTCTACATCCACTTTTATCCACTCTACATCCATTTTTATCCACTCTACATCCATTTTATCCACTCTATATCCATTTTATCCACTCTACACCCATTTTCTCCACTCTACATCCATTTTACCCACTCTACATCCATTTTTATCCACTCTATATCCATTTTCTCCACTCTACATCCATTGTCTGCACTCTACATCCATTTTATCCACTCTACATCCATTTTATCCACTCTACATCCATTTTATCCACTCTACACCCATTTTCTCCACTCTACATCCATTTTACCCACTCTACATCCATTTTTATCCACTCTACATCCATTTTCTGCACTCTACATCCATTTTTATCCACTCTACATCCATTTTATCCACTCTACGTCTATTTTCTCCACTCTAAATCCATTTTACCCACTCTACATCCATTTTTATCCACTCTACATCCATTTTTATCCACTCTACATCCATTTTCTGCTCTCTACATCCATTTTTATCCACTCTACATCCATTTTTACCCACTCTACATCCATTTTCTCCACTCTACATCCATTTTCTCCACTCCACATCTATTTTCTGCACTCTACATCCATTTTCTCCACTCTACATCCATTTTATCCACTCTACATCCATTTTTATCCACTCTACATCCATTTTCTCCACTCTACATCCATTTTACCCACTCTACATCCATTTTTATCCAGTCTACATCCATTTTTATCCACTGTACATCCATTTTATCCACTCTACATCCATTTTATCCACTCTAACGTCCATTTTCTCCACTCTAAATCCATTTTACCCACTCTACATCCATTTTTATCAACTCTACATCCATTTTCTGCTCTCTACATCCATTTTTATCCACTCTACATCCGTTTTTATCCACTCTGCATCCATTTTCTCCACTCTACATCCATTTTTAACCACTCTACATCCATTTTCTGCACTCTACATCCATTTTCTCCACTCTACATCCATTTTACCCACTCTAGATCCATTTTATCCACTCTACACCCATTTTCTCCACTCTACATCCATTTTACCCACTCTACATCCATTTTTATCCACTCTACATCCATTTTCTCCACTCTACATCCATTGTCTGCACTCTACATCCATTTTATCCACTCTACATCCATTTTATCCACTCTACATCCATTTTATCCACTCTACACCCATTTTCTCCACTCTACATCCATTTTACCCACTCAACATCCATTTTTATCCACTCTACATCCATTTTCTGCACTCTACATCCATTTTATCCACTCTACATCCATTTTATCCACTCTACATCCATTTTCTCCACTCTACATCCATTTTCTGCACTCTACATCCATTTTATCCACTCTACATCCATTTTATCCACTCTACATCCATTTTCTGCACTCTACATCCATTTTATCCACTCTACATCTATTTTATCCACTCTACATCCATTTTCTCCACTCTACATCCATTTTCTGCACTCTACATCCATTTTATCCACTCTACATCCATTTTATCCACTCTACATCCATTTTATCCACTCTACATCCATTTTCTCCACTCTACATCCATTTTCTCCACTCTACATCCATTGTCTGCACTCTACATCCATTTTATCCACTCTACATCCATTTTATCCACTCTACATCCATTTTATCCACTCTACACCCATTTTCTCCACTCTACATCCATTTTTATCCACTCTACATCCATTTTTATCCACTCTACATCAATTTTCTGCACTCTACATCCATTTTTACCCACTCTACATCCATTTTATCCACTCTACATCCATTTTCTGCACTCTACATCCATTTTATCCACTCTACATCCATTTTATCCACTCTACATCCATTTTCTCCACTCTACATCCATTTTCTGCACTCTACATCCATTTTATCCACTCTGCATCCATTTTATCCACTCTACATCCATTTTATCCACTCTACATCCATTTTATCCACTCTACATCCATTTTATCCACTCTACATCCATTTTTATCCACTCTACATCCATTTTTATCCACTCTACATCCATTTTTATCCACTCTACATCCATTTTTATCCACTCTACATCAATTTTCTGCACTCTACATCCATTTTTACCCACTCTACATCCATTTTATCCACTCTACATCCATTTTCTGCACTCTACATCCATTTTATCCACTCTACATCCATTTTATCCACTCTACATCCATTTTCTCCACTCTACATCCATTTTCTGCACTCTACATCCATTTTATCCACTCTACATCCATTTTATCCACTCTACATCCATTTTCTGCACTCTACATCCATTTTATCCACTCTACATCTATTTTATCCACTCTACATCCATTTTCTCCACTCTACATCCATTTTCTGCACTCTACATCCATTTTATCCACTCTACATCCATTTTATCCACTCTACATCCATTTTATCCACTCTACATCCATTTTCTCCACTCTACATCCATTTTCTCCACTCTACATCCATTGTCTGCACTCTACATCCATTTTATCCACTCTACATCCATTTTATCCACTCTACATCCATTTTATCCACTCTACACCCATTTTCTCCACTCTACATCCATTTTTATCCACTCTACATCCATTTTTATCCACTCTACATCAATTTTCTGCACTCTACATCCATTTTTACCCACTCTACATCCATTTTATCCACTCTACATCCATTTTCTGCACTCTACATCCATTTTATCCACTCTACATCCATTTTATCCACTCTACATCCATTTTCTCCACTCTACATCCATTTTCTGCACTCTACATCCATTTTATCCACTCTACATCCATTTTATCCACTCTACATCCATTTTATCCACTCTACATCCATTTTTATCCACTCTACATCCATTTTTATCCACTCTACATCCATTTTTATCCACTCTACATCCATTTTTATCCACTCTACATCAATTTTCTGCACTCTACATCCATTTTTACCCACTCTGCATCCATTTTATCCACTCTACATCCATTTTCTCCACTCTACATCCATTTTCTGCACTCTACATCCATTTTTATCCACTCTACATCCATTTTCTGCTCTCTACATCCATTTTTATCCACTCTACATCCATTTTCTGCACTCTACATCCATTTTATCCACTCTACATCCATTTTATCCACTCTACATCCATTTTATCCACTCTACATCCATTTTCTCCACTCTACATACATTTTACCCACTCTACATCCATTTTCTGCTCTCTACATCCATTTTTATCCACTCTACATCCATTTTATCCACTCTACATCCATTTTCTCCACTCTACATCCATTTTCTCCACTCCAGATCTATTTTCTGCACTATACATCCATTTTATCCACTCTACATCCATTTTCTGCACTCTACAACCATTTTATCCACTCTACATCCATGTTCTCCACTCTACATCCATTTTTAGCCACTCTACATCCATTTTCTCCACTCTACATCCATTTTACCCACTCTACATCCATTTTTATCCACTCTACATCCATTTTCTGCTCTCTACATCCATTTTTATCCACTCTACATCCGTTTTTATCCACTCTACATCCATTTTCTCCACTCTACATCCATTTTTAACCACTCTACATCCATTTTCTGCACTCTACATCCATTTTCTCCACTCTACATCCATTTTACCCACTCTTCATCCATTTTTATCCACTCTACATCCATTTTTTGCTCTCTACATCCATTTTTATCCACTCTACATCCATTTTATCCACTCTACATCCATTTTATCCACTCTACACCCATTTTCTCCACCGTACATCCATTTTTATCCACTCTACATCCATTTTCTCCACTCCACATCCATTGTCTGCACTCTACATCCATTTTATCCACTCTACATCCATTTTTAACCACTCTACATCCATTTTTATCCACTCTACATCCATTTTTATCCACTCTACATCCATTTTTACCCACTCTTCATCCATTTTATCCACTCTACATCCATTTTCTCCACTCTACATCCATTTTCTGCACTCTACATCCATTTTTATCCACTCTACATCCATTTTCTGCTCTCTACATCCATTTTTATCCACTCTACATCCATTTTTATCCACTCTACATCCATTTTTATCCACTCTACATCCATTTTTATCCACTCTACATCAATTTTCTGCACTCTACATCCATTTTTACCCACTCTACATCCATTTTCTCCACTCTACATCCATTTTCTCCACTCTACATCCATTTTCTGCACTCTACATCCATTTTTATCCACTCTACATCCGTTTTTATCCACTCTACATCCATTTTCTCCACTCTACATCCATTTTTAACCACTCTGCATCCATTTTCTGCACTCTACATCCATTTTCTCCACTATACATCCATTTTACCCACTCTACATCCATTTTTATCCACTCTACATCCATTTTCTGCTCTCTACATCCATTTTTATCCACTCTACATCCATTTTTACCCACTCTACATCCATTTTATCCACTCTACATCCATTTTCTCCACTCCACATCTATTTTCTGCACTCTACATCCATTTTCTCCACTCTACATCCATTTTATCCACTCTACATCCATTTTTATCCACTCTACATCCATTTTCTCCACTCTACATCCATTTTACCCACTCTACATCCATTTTTATCCAGTCTACATCCATTTTTATCCACTCTACACCCATTTTCTCCACCCTACATCCATTTTTCTCCACTCTACATCCATTTTCTCCACTCCACATCCATTGTCTGCACTCTACATCCATTTTATCCACTCTACATCCATTTTCTCCACTCTACATCCATTTTTAACCACTCTACATCCATTTTTATCCACTCTACATCCATTTTTATCCACTCTACATCCATTTTTACCCACTCTACATCCATTTTATCCACTCTACATCCATTTTCTCCACTCTACATCCATTTTCTGCACTCTACATCCATTTTTATCCACTCTACATCCATTTTCTGCTCTCTACATCCATTTTTATCCACTCTACATCCATTTTTATCCACTCTACATCCATTTTTATCCACTCTACATCCATTTTTATCCACTCTACATCAATTTTCTGCACTCTACATCCATTTTTACCCACTCTACATCCATTTTATCCACTCTACATCCATTTTCTCCACTCTACATCCATTTTCTGCACTCTACATCCATTTTTATCCACTCTACATCCATTTTTATCCACTCTACATCCATTTTCTCCACTCTACATCCATTTTTAACCACTCTACATCCATTTTCTGCACTCTACATCCATTTTCTCCACTCTACATCCATTTTACCCACTCTACATCCATTTTTATCCACTCTACATCCATTTTCTCCACTCTACATCCATTTTATCCACTCTACATCCATTTTTATCCACTCTACATCCATTTTCTCCACTCTACATCCATTTTACCCACTCTACATCCATTTTTATCCACTCTACATCCATTTTTATCCACTGTACATCCATTTTATCCACTCTACATCCATTTTATCCACTCTACATCCATTTTATCCACTCTACACCCATTTTCTCCACCCTACATCCATTTTTATCCACTCTACATCCATTTTCTCCACTCTACATCCATTGTCTGCACTCTACATCCATTTTATCCACTCTACATCCATTTTCTCCACTCTACATCCATTTTTAACCACTCTACATCCATTTTTATCCACTCTACATCCATTTTTACCCACTCTACATCCATTTTATCCACTCTACATCCATTTTCTCCACTCTACATCCATTTTCTGCACTCTACATCCATTTTTATCCACTCTACATCCATTTTCTGCTCTCTACATCCATTTTTATCCACTCTACATCCATTTTTATCCACTCTACATCCATTTTTACCCACTCTTCATCCATTTTATCCACTCTACATCCATTTTCTCCACTCTACATCCATTTTCTGCACTCTACATCCATTTTTATCCACTCTACATCCATTTTCTGCTCTCTACATCCATTTTTATCCACTCTACATCCATTTTTATCCACTCTACATCCATTTTTATCCACTCTACATCCATTTTTATCCACTCTACATCAATTTTCTGCACTCTACATCCATTTTTACCCACTCTACATCCATTTTCTCCACTCTACATCCATTTTCTCCACTCTACATCCATTTTCTGCACTCTACATCCATTTTTATCCACTCTACATCCGTTTTTATCCACTCTACATCCATTTTCTCCACTCTACATCCATTTTTAACCACTCTGCATCCATTTTCTGCACTCTACATCCATTTTCTCCACTATACATCCATTTTACCCACTCTACATCCATTTTTATCCACTCTACATCCATTTTCTGCTCTCTACATCCATTTTTATCCACTCTACATCCATTTTTACCCACTCTACATCCATTTTATCCACTCTACATCCATTTTCTCCACTCCACATCTATTTTCTGCACTCTACATCCATTTTCTCCACTCTACATCCATTTTATCCACTCTACATCCATTTTTATCCACTCTACATCCATTTTCTCCACTCTACATCCATTTTACCCACTCTACATCCATTTTTATCCAGTCTACATCCATTTTTATCCACTCTACACCCATTTTCTCCACCCTACATCCATTTTTCTCCACTCTACATCCATTTTCTCCACTCCACATCCATTGTCTGCACTCTACATCCATTTTATCCACTCTACATCCATTTTCTCCACTCTACATCCATTTTTAACCACTCTACATCCATTTTTATCCACTCTACATCCATTTTTATCCACTCTACATCCATTTTTATCCACTCTACATCCATTTTATCCACTCTACATCCATTTTCTCCACTCTACATCCATTTTCTGCACTCTACATCCATTTTTATCCACTCTACATCCATTTTCTGCTCTCTACATCCATTTTTATCCACTCTACATCCATTTTTATCCACTCTACATCCATTTTTATCCACTCTACATCCATTTTTATCCACTCTACATCAATTTTCTGCACTCTACATCCATTTTTACCCACTCTACATCCATTTTCTCCACTCTACATCCATTTTCTCCACTCTACATCCATTTTCTGCACTCTACATCCATTTTTATCCACTCTACATCCGTTTTTATCCACTCTACATCCATTTTCTCCACTCTACATCCATTTTTAACCACTCTACATCCATTTTCTGCACTCTACATCCATTTTCTCCACTCTACATCCATTTTACCCACTCTACATCCATTTTTATCCACTCTACATCCATTTTCTCCACTCTACATCCATTTTATCCACTCTACATCCATTTTTATCCACTCTACATCCATTTTCTCCACTCTACATCCATTTTACCCACTCTACATCCATTTTTATCCAGTCTACATCCATTTTTATCCACTGTACATCCATTTTATCCACTCTACATCCATTTTATCCACTCTACATCCATTTTATCCACTCTACACCCATTTTCTCCACCCTACATCCATTTTTATCCACTCTACATCCATTTTCTCCACTCTACATCCATTGTCTGCACTCTACATCCATTTTATCCACTCTACATCCATTTTCTCCACTCTACATCCATTTTTAACCACTCTACATCCATTTTTATCCACTCTACATCCATTTTTACCCACTCTACATCCATTTTATCCACTCTACATCCATTTTCTCCACTCTACATCCATTTTCTGCACTCTACATCCATTTTTATCCACTCTACATCCATTTTCTGCTCTCTACATCCATTTTTATCCACTCTACATCCATTTTTATCCACTCTACATCCATTTTTATCCACTCTACATCCATTTTTATCCACTCTACATCAATTTTCTGCACTCTACATCCATTTTTACCCACTCTACATCCATTTTCTCCACTCTACATCCATTTTCTCCACTCTACATCCATTTTCTGCACTCTACATCCATTTTTATCCACTCTACATCCGTTTTTATCCACTCTACATCCATTTTCTCCACTCTACATCCATTTTTAACCACTCTACATCCATTTTCTGCACTCTACATCCATTTTCTCCACTCTACATCCATTTTACCCACTCTACATCCATTTTTATCCACTCTACATCCATTTTCTGCACTCTACATCCATTTTTATCCACTCTACATCCATTTTATCCACTCTACGTCTATTTTCTCCACTCTAAATCCATTTTACCCACTCTACATCCATTTTTATCCACTCTACACCCATTTTCTCCACTCTACATCCATTTTACCCACTCTACATCCATTTTTATCCACTCAACATCCATTTTATCCACTCTACATCCATTTTCTGCACTCTACATCCATTTTACCCACTCTACATCCATTTTTATCCACTCTACATCCATTTTCTGCTCTCTACATCCATTTTTATCCACTCTACATTAATTTTTACCCACTCTACATCCATTTTATCCACTCTACATCCATTTTCTCCACTCCACATCTATTTTCTGCACTCTACATCCATTTTCTCCACTCTACATCCATTTTATCCACTCTACATCCATTTTTATCCACTCTACATCCATTTTCTCCACTCTACATCCATTTTACCCACTCTACATCCATTTTTATCCAGTCTACATCCATTTTTATCCACTGTACATCCATTTTATCCACTCTACATCCATTTTATCCACTCTAACGTCCATTTTCTCCACTCTAAATCCATTTTACCCACTCTACATCCATTTTTATCCACTCTACATCCATTTTCTGCTCTCTACATCCATTTTTATCCACTCTACATCCGTTTTTATCCACTCTACATCCATTTTCTCCACTCTACATCCATTTTTAACCACTCTACATCCATTTTTTGCACTCTACATCCATTTTCTCCACTCTACATCCATTTTACCCACTCTAGATCCATTTTATCCACTCTACACCCATTTTCTCCACTCTACATCCATTTTACCCACTCTACATCCATTTTTATCCACTCTACATCCATTTTCTCCACTCTACATCCATTGTCTGCACTCTACATCCATTTTATCCACTCTACATCCATTTTATCCACTCTACATCCATTTTATCCACTCTACATCCATTTTCTCCACTCTACATCCATTTTACCCACTCAACATCCATTTTTATCCACTCTACATCCATTTTCTGCACTCTACATCCATTTTTATCCACTCTACATCCATTTTATCCACTCTACATCCATTTTATCCACTCTACATCCATTTTCTCCACTCTACATCCATTTTCTGCACTCCACATCCATTTTATCCACTCTACATCCATTTTATCCACTCTACATCCATTTTATCCACTCTACATCCATTTTATCCACTCTACATCCATTTTATCCACTCTACATCCATTTTATCCACTCTACATCCATTTTTATCCACTCTACATCCATTTTTATCCACTCTACATCCATTTTTATCCACTCTACATCAATTTTCTGCACTCTACATCCATTTTTACCCACTCTACATCCATTTTATCCACTCTACATCCATTTTCTCCACTCTACATCCATTTTCTCCACTCTACACCCATTTTCTCCACCCTACATCCATTTTTATCCACTCTACATCCATTTTCTCCACTCTACATCCATTGTCTGCACTCTACATCCATTTTATCCACTCTACATCCATTTTTATCCACTCTACATCCATTTTATCCACTCTACATCCATTTTATCCACTCTACATCCATTTTATCCACTCTACACCCATTTTCTCCACCCTACATCCATTTTTATCCACTCTACATCCACTTTCTCCACTCTACATCCATTGTCTGCACTCTACATCCATTTTATCCACTCTACATCCATTTTCTCCACTCTACATCCATTTTTAACCACTCTACATCCATTTTTATCCACTCTACATCCATTTTTATCCACTCTACATCCATTTTTACCCACTCTACATCCATTTTATCCACTCTACATCCATTTTCTCCACTCTACATCCATTTTCTGCACTCTAAATCCATTTTTATCCACTCTACATCCATTTTCTGCTCTCTACATCCATTTTTATCCACTCTACATCCATTTTTATCCACTCTACATCCATTTTTATCCACTCTACATCAATTTTCTGCACTCTACATCCATTTTTACCCACTCTACATCCATTTTCTCCACTCTACATCCATTTTCTCCACTCTACATCCATTTTCTGCACTCTACATCCATTTTTATCCACTCTACATCCGTTTTTATTCACTCTACATCCATTTTCTCCACTCTACATCCATTTTTAACCACTCTACATCCATTTTCTGCACTCTACATCCATTTTCTCCACTCTACATCCATTTTACCCACTCTACATCCATTTTTATCCACTCTACATCCATTTTCTGCTCTCTACATCCATTTTTATCCACTCTACATCCATTTTTATCCACTCTACATCTATTTTATCCACTCTATATCCATTTTATCCACTCTACACCCATTTTCTCCACTCTACATCCATTTTACCCACTCTACATCCATTTTTATCCACTCTATATCCATTTTCTCCACTCTACATCCATTGTCTGCACTCTACATCCATTTTATCCACTCTACACCCATTTTCTCCACTCTACATCCATTTTACCCACTCTACATCCATTTTTATCCACTCTACATCCATTTTCTGCACTCTACATCCATTTTTATCCACTCTACATCCATTTTATCCACTCTACGTCTATTTTCTCCACTCTAAATCCATTTTACCCACTCTACATCCATTTTTATCCACTCTACATCCATTTTTATCTACTCTACATCCATTTTCTCCACTCCACATCTATTTTCTGCACTATACATCCATTTTATCCACTCTACATCCATTTTCTGCACTCTACATCCATTTTACCCACTCTACATCCATTTTTACCCACTCTACATCCATTTTATCCACTCTACATCCATTTTCTCCACTCCACATCTATTTTCTGCACTCTACATCCATTTTCTCCACTCTACATCCATTTTATCCACTCTACATCCATTTTTATCCACTCTACATCCATTTTCTCCACTCTACATCCATTTTACCCACTCTACATCCATTTTTATCCAGTCTACATCCATTTTTATCCACTGTACATCCATTTTATCCACTCTACATCCATTTTATCCACTCTAACGTCCATTTTCTCCACTCTAAATCCATTTTACCCACTCTACATCCATTTTTATCCACTCTACATCCATTTTCTGCTCTCTACATCCATTTTTATCCACTCTACATCCGTTTTTATCCACTCTACATCCATTTTCTCCACTCTACATCCATTTTTAACCACTTTACATCCATTTTTTGCACTCTACATCCATTTTCACCACTCTACATCCATTTTACCCACTCTAGATCCATTTTATCCACTCTACACCCATTTTCTCCACTCTACATCCATTTTACCCACTCTACATCCATTTTTATCCACTCTACATCCATTTTCTCCACTCTACATCCATTGTCTGCACTCTACATCCATTTTATCCACTCTACATCCATTTTATCCACTCTACATCCATTTTATCCACTCTACACCCATTTTCTCCACTCTACATCCATTTTACCCACTCAACATCCATTTTTATCCACTCTACATCCATTTTCTGCACTCTACATCCATTTTTATCCACTCTACATCCATTTTATCCACTCTACATCCATTTTATCCACTCTACATCCATTTTATCCATTCTACATCCATTTTATCCACTCTACATCCATTTTTATCCACTCTACATCCATTTTTACCCACTCTACATCCATTTTATCCACTCTACATCCATTTTCTGCACTCTACATCCATTTTATCCACTCTACATCCATTTTATCCACTCTACATCCATTTTTATCCACTCTACATCCATTTTTATCCACTCTACATCCATTTTTATCCACTCTACATCCATTTTTATCCACTCTACATCCATTTTATCCACTCTACATCCATTTTCTGCACTCTACATCCATTTTATCCACTCTACATCCATTTTATCCACTCTACATCCATTTTATCCACTCTACATCCATTTTATCCACTCTACATCCATTTTATCCATTCTACATCCATTTTTATCCACTCTACATCCATTTTTATCCACTCTACATCCATTTTTATCCACTCTACATCCATTTTTATCCACTCTACATCAATTTTCTGCACTCCACATCCATTTTTACCCACTCTGCATCCATTTTATCCACTCTACATCCATTTTCTCCACTCTACATCCATTTTCTGCACTCTACATCCATTTTTATCCACTCTACATCCATTTTCTGCTCTCTACATCCATTTTTATCCACTCTACATCCATTTTTATCCACTCTACATCCATTTTCTGCACTCTACATCCATTTTATCCACTCTACATCCATTTTATCCACTCTACATCCATTTTATCCACTCTACATCCATTTTATCCACTCTACATCCATTTTTATCCACTCTACATCCATTTTTATCCACTCTACATCCATTTTTATCCACTCTACATCAATTTTCTGCACTCTACATCCATTTTTACCCACTCTACATCCATTTTTATCCACTCTACATCCATTTTCTGCTCTCTACATCCATTTTTATCCACTCTACATCCATTTTTATCCACTCTACATCAATTTTCTGCACTCTACATCCATTTTTACCCACTCTACATCCATTTTATCCACTCTACATCCATTTTCTCCACTCTACATCCATTTTCTGCACTCTACATCCATTTTCTGCACTCTACATCCATTTTATCCACTCTACATCCATTTTATCCACTCTACATCCATTTTATCCACTCTACATCCATTTTCTCCACTCTACATACATTTTACCCACTCTACATCCATTTTCTGCTCTCTACATCCATTTTTATCCACTCTACATCCATTTTTATCCACTCTACATCCATTTTCTCCACTCTACATCCATTTTACCCACTCTACATCCATTTTTATCCAGTCTACATCCATTTTTATCCACTGTACATCCATTTTATCCACTCTACATCCATTTTATCCACTCTACATCCATTTTATCCACTCTACACCCATTTTCTCCACCCTACATCCATTTTTATCCACTCTACATCCATTTTCTCCACTCTACATCCATTGTCTGCACTCTACATCCATTTTATCCACTCTACATCCATTTTCTCCACTCTACATCCATTTTTAACCACTCTACATCCATTTTTATCCACTCTACATCCATTTTTATCCACTCTACATCCATTTTTACCCACTCTACATCCATTTTATCCAATCTACATCCATTTTCTCCACTCTACATCCATTTTCTGCACTCTACATCCATTTTTATCCACTCTACATCCATTTTATCCAATCTACATCCATTTTCTCCACTCTACATCCATTTTCTGCACTCTACATCCATTTTTATCCACTCTACATCCATTTTCTGCTCTCTACATCCATTTTTATCCACTCTACATCCATTTTTATCCACTCTACATCAATTTTCTGCACTCTACATCCATTTTTACCCACTCTACATCCATTTTCTCCACTCTACATCCATTTTCTCCACTCTACATCCATTTTCTGCACTCTACATCCATTTTTATCCACTCTACATCCGTTTTTATCCACCCTACATCCATTTTCTCCACTCTACATCCATTTTTAACCACTCTACATCCATTTTCTGCACTCTACATCCATTTTCTCCACTCTACATCCATTTTACCAACTCTACATCCATTTTTATCCACTCTACATCCATTTTCTGCTCTCTACATCCATTTTTATCCACTCTACATCCATTTTTATCCACTCTACATCCATTTTCTCCACTCTACATCCATTTTACCCAATCTACATCCATTTTTATCCAGTCTACATCCATTTTTATCCACTGTACATCCATTTTATCCACTCTACATCCATTTTATCCACTCTACATCCATTTTATCCACTCTACACCCATTTTCTCCACCCTACATCCATTTTTATCCACTCTACATCCATTTTATCCACTCTATATCCATTTTATCCACTCTACACCCATTTTCTCCACTCTACATCCATTTTACCCACTCTACATCCATTTTTATCCAGTCTACATCCATTTTTATCCACTGTACATCCATTTTATCCACTCTACATCCATTTTATCCACTCTAACGTCCATTTTCTCCACTCTAAATCCATTTTACCCACTCTACATCCATTTTCTCCACTCTACATCCATTTTCTCCACTCCACATCTATTTTCTGCACTATACATCCATTTTATCCACTCTACATCCATTTTCTGCACTCTACATCCATTTTACCCACTCTACATCCATTTTTATCCACTCTACATCCATTTTCTGCTCTCTACATCCATTTTTACCCACTCTACATCCATTTTATCCACTCTACATCCATTTTCTCCACTCTACATCCATTTTCTGCACTCTACATCCATTTTTATCCACTCTACATCCATTTTCTGCTCTCTACATCCATTTTTATCCACTCTACATCCATTTTTATCCACTCTACATCCATTTTTATCCACTCTACATCCATTTTTATCCACTCTACATCAATTTTCTGCACTCTACATCCATTTTTACCCACTCTACATCCATTTTCTCCACTCTACATCCATTTTCTCCACTCTACATCCATTTTCTGCACTCTACATCCATTTTTATCCACTCTACATCCGTTTTTATCCACTCTACATCCATTTTCTCCACTCTACATCCATTTTTAACCACTCTACATCCATTTTCTGCACTCTACATCCATTTTCTCCACTCTACATCCATTTTACCCACTCTACATCCATTTTTATCCACTCTACATCCATTTTCTGCACTCTACATCCATTTTTATCCACTCTACATCCATTTTATCCACTCTACGTCTATTTTCTCCACTCTAAATCCATTTTACCCACTCTACATCCATTTTTATCCACTCTACACCCATTTTCTCCACTCTACATCCATTTTACCCACTCAACATCCATTTTTATCCACTCAACATCCATTTTATCCACTCTACATCCATTTTCTGCACTCTACATCCATTTTACCCACTCTACATCCATTTTTATCCACTCTACATCCATTTTCTGCTCTCTACATCCATTTTTATCCACTCTACATTAATTTTTACCCACTCTACATCCATTTTATCCACTCTACATCCATTTTCTCCACTCCACATCTATTTTCTGCACTCTACATCCATTTCCTCCACTCTACATCCATTTTATCCACTCTACATCCATTTTTATCCACTCTACATCCATTTTCTCCACTCTACATCCATTTTACCCACTCTACATCCATTTTTATCCAGTCTACATCCATTTTTATCCACTGTACATCCATTTTATCCACTCTACATCCATTTTATCCACTCTAACGTCCATTTTCTCCACTCTAAATCCATTTTACCCACTCTACATCCATTTTTATCCACTCTACATCCATTTTCTGCTCTCTACATCCATTTTTATCCACTCTACATCCGTTTTTATCCACTCTACATCCATTTTCTCCACTCTACATCCATTTTTAACCACTCTACATCCATTTTTTGCACTCTACATCCATTTTCTCCACTCTACATCCATTTTACCCACTCTAGATCCATTTTATCCACTCTACACCCATTTTCTCCACTCTACATCCATTTTACCCACTCTACATCCATTTTTATCCACTCTACATCCATTTTCTCCACTCTACATCCATTGTCTGCACTCTACATCCATTTTATCCACTCTACATCCATTTTATCCACTCTACATCCATTTTATCCACTCTACACCCATTTTCTCCACTCTACATCCATTTTACCCACTCAACATCCATTTTTATCCACTCTACATCCATTTTCTGCACTCTACATCCATTTTTATCCACTCTACATCCATTTTATCCACTCTACATCCATTTTATCCACTCTACATCCATTTTCTCCACTCTACATCCATTTTCTGCACTCCACATCCATTTTATCCACTCTACATCCATTTTATCCACTCTACATCCATTTTATCCACTCTACATCCATTTTATCCACTCTACATCCATTTTATCCACTCTACATCCATTTTATCCACTCTACATCCATTTTTATCCACTCTACATCCATTTTTATCCACTCTACATCCATTTTTATCCACTCTACATCAATTTTCTGCACTCTACATCCATTTTTACCCACTCTACATCCATTTTATCCACTCTACATCCATTTTCTCCACTCTACATCCATTTTCTCCACTCTACACCCATTTTCTCCACCCTACATCCATTTTTATCCACTCTACATCCATTTTCTCCACTCTACATCCATTGTCTGCACTCTACATCCATTTTATCCACTCTACATCCATTTTTATCCACTGTACATCCATTTTATCCACTCTACATCCATTTTATCCACTCTACATCCATTTTATCCACTCTACACCCATTTTCTCCACCCTACATCCATTTTTATCCACTCTACATCCACTTTCTCCACTCTACATCCATTGTCTGCACTCTACATCCATTTTATCCACTCTACATCCATTTTCTCCACTCTACATCCATTTTTAACCACTCTACATCCATTTTTATCCACTCTACATCCATTTTTATCCACTCTACATCCATTTTTACCCACTCTACATCCATTTTATCCACTCTACATCCATTTTCTCCACTCTACATCCATTTTCTGCACTCTAAATCCATTTTTATCCACTCTACATCCATTTTCTGCTCTCTACATCCATTTTTATCCACTCTACATCCATTTTTATCCACTCTACATCCATTTTTATCCACTCTACATCCATTTTCTGCACTCTACATCCATTTTTACCCACTCTACATCCATTTTCTCCACTCTACATCCATTTTCTCCACTCTACATCCATTTTCTGCACTCTACATCCATTTTTATCCACTCTACATCCGTTTTTATTCACTCTACATCCATTTTCTCCACTCTACATCCATTTTTAACCACTCTACATCCATTTTCTGCACTCTACATCCATTTTCTCCACTCTACATCCATTTTACCCACTCTACATCCATTTTTATCCACTCTACATCCATTTTCTGCTCTCTACATCCATTTTTATCCACTCTACATCCATTTTTATCCACTCTACATCCATTTTATCCACTCTATATCCATTTTATCCACTCTACACCCATTTTCTCCACTCTACATCCATTTTACCCACTCTACATCCATTTTTATCCACTCTATATCCATTTTCTCCACTCTACATCCATTGTCTGCACTCTACATCCATTTTATCCACTCTACACCCATTTTCTCCACTCTACATCCATTTTACCCACTCTACATCCATTTTTATCCACTCTACATCCATTTTCTGCACTCTACATCCATTTTTATCCACTCTACATCCATTTTATCCACTCTACGTCTATTTTCTCCACTCTAAATCCATTTTACCCACTCTACATCCATTTTTATCCACTCTACATCCATTTTTATCTACTCTACATCCATTTTCTCCACTCCACATCTATTTTCTGCACTATACATCCATTTTATCCACTCTACATCCATTTTCTGCACTCTACATCCATTTTACCCACTCTACATCCATTTTTACCCACTCTACATCCATTTTATCCACTCTACATCCATTTTCTCCACTCCACATCTATTTTCTGCACTCTACATCCATTTTCTCCACTCTACATCCATTTTATCCACTCTACATCCATTTTTATCCACTCTACATCCATTTTCTCCACTCTACATCCATTTTACCCACTCTACATCCATTTTTATCCAGTCTACATCCATTTTTATCCACTGTACATCCATTTTATCCACTCTACATCCATTTTATCCACTCTAACGTCCATTTTCTCCACTCTAAATCCATTTTACCCACTCTACATCCATTTTTATCCACTCTACATCCATTTTCTGCTCTCTACATCCATTTTTATCCACTCTACATCCGTTTTTATCCACTCTACATCCATTTTCTCCACTCTACATCCATTTTTAACCACTCTACATCCATTTTTTGCACTCTACATCCATTTTCACCACTCTACATCCATTTTACCCACTCTAGATCCATTTTATCCACTCTACACCCATTTTCTCCACTCTACATCCATTTTACCCACTCTACATCCATTTTTATCCACTCTACATCCATTTTCTCCACTCTACATCCATTGTCTGCACTCTACATCCATTTTATCCACTCTACATCCATTTTATCCACTCTACATCCATTTTATCCACTCTACACCCATTTTCTCCACTCTACATCCATTTTACCCACTCAACATCCATTTTTATCCACTCTACATCCATTTTCTGCACTCTACATCCATTTTTATCCACTCTACATCCATTTTATCCACTCTACATCCATTTTATCCACTCTACATCCATTTTATCCATTCTACATCCATTTTATCCACTCTACATCCATTTTTATCCACTCTACATCCATTTTTACCCACTCTACATCCATTTTATCCACTCTACATCCATTTTCTGCACTCTACATCCATTTTATCCACTCTACATCCATTTTATCCACTCTACATCCATTTTCTCCACTCTACATCCATTTTCTGCACTCTACATCCATTTTATCCACTCTACATCCATTTTATCCACTCTACATCCATTTTATCCACTCTACATCCATTTTATCCACTCTACATCCATTTTATCCATTCTACATCCATTTTTATCCACTCTACATCCATTTTTATCCACTCTACATC
This sequence comes from Pemphredon lugubris, assembly GCA_933228935.1. NCBI lineage: Eukaryota > Metazoa > Arthropoda > Insecta > Hymenoptera > Crabronidae > Pemphredon > Pemphredon lugubris. Next base: position 30,480,696 of record OW121815.1, read on the forward strand.
CATTTTTATCCACTCTACATCCATTTTTATCCACTCTACATCAATTTTCTGCACTCCACATCCATTTTTACCCACTCTGCATCCATTTTATCCACTCTACATCCATTTTCTCCACTCTACATCCATTTTCTGCACTCTACATCCATTTTTATCCACTCTACATCCATTTTCTGCTCTCTACATCCATTTTTATCCACTCTACATCCATTTTTATCCACTCTACATCCATTTTCTGCACTCTACATCCATTTTATCCACTCTACATCCATTTTATCCACTCTACATCCATTTTATCCACTCTACATCCATTTTATCCACTCTACATCCATTTTTATCCACTCTACATCCATTTTTATCCACTCTACATTTTTATCCACTCTACATCAATTTTCTGCACTCTACATCCATTTTTACCCACTCTACATCCATTTTTATCCACTCTACATCCATTTTCTGCTCTCTACATCCATTTTTATCCACTCTACATCCATTTTTATCCACTCTACATCAATTTTCTGCACTCTACATCCATTTTTACCCACTCTACATCCATTTTATCCACTCTACATCCATTTTCTCCACTCTACATCCATTTTCTGCACTCTACATCCATTTTCTGCACTCTACATCCATTTTATCCACTCTACATCCATTTTATCCACTCTACATCCATTTTATCCACTCTACATCCATTTTCTCCACTCTACATACATTTTACCCACTCTACATCCATTTTCTGCTCTCTACATCCATTTTTATCCACTCTACATCCATTTTTATCCACTCTACATCCATTTTCTCCACTCTACATCCATTTTACCCACTCTACATCCATTTTTATCCAGTCTACATCCATTTTTATCCACTGTACATCCATTTTATCCACTCTACATCCATTTTATCCACTCTACATCCATTTTATCCACTCTACACCCATTTTCTCCACCCTACATCCATTTTTATCCACTCTACATCCATTTTCTCCACTCTACATCCATTGTCTGCACTCTACATCCATTTTATCCACTCTACATCCATTTTCTCCACTCTACATCCATTTTTAACCACTCTACATCCATTTTTATCCACTCTACATCCATTTTTATCCACTCTACATCCATTTTTACCCACTCTACATCCATTTTATCCAATCTACATCCATTTTCTCCACTCTACATCCATTTTCTGCACTCTACATCCATTTTTATCCACTCTACATCCATTTTATCCAATCTACATCCATTTTCTCCACTCTACATCCATTTTCTGCACTCTACATCCATTTTTATCCACTCTACATCCATTTTCTGCTCTCTACATCCATTTTTATCCACTCTACATCCATTTTTATCCACTCTACATCAATTTTCTGCACTCTACATCCATTTTTACCCACTCTACATCCATTTTCTCCACTCTACATCCATTTTCTCCACTCTACATCCATTTTCTGCACTCTACATCCATTTTTATCCACTCTACATCCGTTTTTATCCACCCTACATCCATTTTCTCCACTCTACATCCATTTTTAACCACTCTACATCCATTTTCTGCACTCTACATCCATTTTCTCCACTCTACATCCATTTTACCCACTCTACATCCATTTTTATCCACTCTACATCCATTTTCTGCTCTCTACATCCATTTTTATCCACTCTACATCCATTTTTATCCACTCTACATCCATTTTCTCCACTCTACATCCATTTTACCCAATCTACATCCATTTTTATCCAGTCTACATCCATTTTTATCCACTGTACATCCATTTTATCCACTCTACATCCATTTTATCCACTCTACATCCATTTTATCCACTCTACACCCATTTTCTCCACCCTACATCCATTTTTATCCACTCTACATCCATTTTATCCACTCTATATCCATTTTATCCACTCTACACCCATTTTCTCCACTCTACATCCATTTTACCCACTCTACATCCATTTTTATCCAGTCTACATCCATTTTTATCCACTGTACATCCATTTTATCCACTCTACATCCATTTTATCCACTCTAACGTCCATTTTCTCCACTCTAAATCCATTTTACCCACTCTACATCCATTTTTACCCACTCTACATCCATTTTATCCACTCTACATCCATTTTCTCCACTCTACATCCATTTTCTGCACTCTACATCCATTTTATCCACTCTACATCCATTTTATCCACTCTACATCCATTTTATCCACTCCACATCCATTTTCTCTACTCTACATACATTTTACCCACTCTACATCCATTTTCTGCTCTCTACATCCATTTTTATCCACTCTACATCCATTTTCTCCACTCTACATCCATTTTCTCCACTCTACATCCATTTTCTCCACTCCACATCTATTTTCTGCACTATACATCCATTTTATCCACTCTACATCCATTTTCTGCACTCTACATCCATTTTACCCACTCTACATCCATTTTTATCCACTCTACATCCATTTTCTGCTCTCTACATCCATTTTTATCCACTCTACATCCATTTTTACCCACTCTACATCCATTTTATCCACTCTACATCCATTTTCTCCACTCCACATCTATTTTCTGCACTCTACATCCATTTTCTCCACTCTACATCCATTTTATCCACTCTACATCCATTTTTATCCACTCTACATCCATTTTCTCCACTCTACATCCATTTTACCCACTCTACATCCATTTTTATCCAGTCTACATCCATTTTTATCCACTGTACATCCATTTTATCCACTCTACATCCATTTTATCCACTCTAACGTCCATTTTCTCCACTCTAAATCCATTTTACCCACTCTACATCCATTTTTATCCACTCTACATCCATTTTCTGCTCTCTACATCCATTTTTATCCACTCTACATCCGTTTTTATCCACTCTACATCCATTTTCTCCACTCTACATCCATTTTTAACCACTCTACATCCATTTTCTGCACTCTACATCCATTTTCTCCACTCTACATCCATTTTACCCACTCTAGATCCATTTTATCCACTCTACACTCATTTTCTCCACTCTACATCCATTTTACCCACTCTACATCCATTTTTATCCACTCTACATCCATTTTCTCCACTCTACATCCATTGTCTGCACTCTACATCCATTTTATCCACTCTACATCCATTTTATCCACTCTACATCCATTTTATCCACTCTACACCCATTTTCTCCACTCTACATCCATTTTACCCACTCAACATCCATTTTTATCCACTCTACATCCATTTTCTGCACTCTACATCCATTTTTATCCACTCTACATCCATTTTATCCACTCTACATCCATTTTATCCACTCTACATCCATTTTATCCACTCTACATCCATTTTATCCACTCTACATCCATTTTTATCCACTCTACATCCATTTTTATCCACTCTACATCCATTTTTATCCACTCTACATCAATTTTCTGCACTCTACATCCATTTTTACCCACTCTACATCCATTTTCTCCACTCTACATCCATTTTCTGCACTCTACATCCATTTTATCCACTCTACATCCATTTTTACCCACTCTACATCCATTTTCTCCACTCTACATCCATTTTCTCCACTCTACATCCATTTTCTGCACTCTACATCCATTTTATCCACTCTACATCCATTTTATCCACTCTACATCCATTTTCTCCACTCTACATCCATTTTCTGCACTCTACATCCATTTTATCCACTCTACATCCATTTTATCCACTCTACATCCATTTTATCCACTCTACATCCATTTTTATCCACTCTACATCCATTTTCTCCACTCTACATCCATTTTATCCACTCTACATCCATTTTTATCCACTCTACATCCATTTTCTCCACTCTACATCCATTTTACCCACTCTACATCCATTTTTATCCAGTCTACATCCATTTTTATCCACTGTACATCCATTTTATCCACTCTACATCCATTTTATCCACTCTACATCCATTTTATCCACTCTACACCCATTTTCTCCACCCTACATCCATTTTTATCCACTCTACATCCATTTTCTCCACTCTACATCCATTGTCTGCACTCTACATCCATTTTATCCACTCTACATCCATTTTCTCCACTCTACATCCATTTTTAACCACTCTACATCCATTTTTATCCACTCTACATCCATTTTTACCCACTCTACATCCATTTTATCCACTCTACATCCATTTTCTCCACTCTACATCCATTTTCTGCACTCTACATCCATTTTTATCCACTCTACATCCATTTTCTGCTCTCTACATCCATTTTTATCCACTCTACATCCATTTTTATCCACTCTACATCCATTTTTATCCACTCTACATCCATTTTTATCCACTCTACATCAATTTTCTGCACTCTACATCCATTTTTACCCACTCTACATCCATTTTCTCCACTCTACATCCATTTTCTCCACTCTACATCCATTTTCTGCACTCTACATCCATTTTTATCCACTCTACATCCGTTTTTATCCACTCTACATCCATTTTCTCCACTCTACATCCATTTTTAACCACTCTACATCCATTTTCTGCACTCTACATCCATTTTCTCCACTCTACATCCATTTTACCCACTCTACATCCATTTTTATCCACTCTACATCCATTTTCTGCACTCTACATCCATTTTTATCCACTCTACATCCATTTTATCCACTCTACGTCTATTTTCTCCACTCTAAATCCATTTTACCCACTCTACATCCATTTTTATCCACTCTACACCCATTTTCTCCACTCTACATCCATTTTACCCACTCAACATCCATTTTTATCCACTCAACATCCATTTTCTGCACTCTACATCCATTTTTATCCACTCTACATCCATTTTATCCACTCTACATCCATTTTATCCACTCTACATCCATTTTATCCACTCTACATCCATTTTTATCCACTCTACATCCATTTTTATCCACTCTACATCCATTTTTACCCACTCTACATCCATTTTCTGCACTCTACATCCATTTTTATCCACTCTACATCCATTTTATCCACTCTACGTCTATTTTCTCCACTCTAAATCCATTTTACCCACTCTACATCCATTTTTATCCACTCTACACCCATTTTCTCCACTCTACATCCATTTTACCCACTCAACATCCATTTTTATCCACTCTACATCCATTTTCTGCACTCTACATCCATTTTTATCCACTCTACATCCATTTTATCCACTCTACATCCATTTTATCCACTCTACATCCATTTTATCCACTCTACATCCATTTTTATCCACTCTACATCCATTTTTATCCACTCTACATCCATTTTTATCCACTCTACATCAATTTTCTGCACTCTACATCCATTTTTACCCACTCTACATCCATTTTATCCACTCTACATCCATTTTCTGCACTCTACATCCATTTTATCCACTCTACATCCATTTTATCCACTCTACATCCATTTTCTCCACTCTACATCCATTTTCTGCACTCTACATCCATTTTATCCACTCTACATCCATTTTATCCACTCTACATCCATTTTCTGCACTCTACATCCATTTTATCCACTCTACATCCATTTTATCCACTCTACATCCATTTTCTCCACTCTACATCCATTTTCTGCACTCTACATCCATTTTATCCACTCTACATCCATTTTATCCACTCTACATCCATTTTATCCACTCTACATCCATTTTATCCACTCTAAATCCATTTTCTCCACTCTACATCCATTGTCTGCACTCTACATCCATTTTATCCACTCTACATCCATTTTATCCACTCTACATCCATTTTCTGCACTCTACATCCATTTTATCCACTCTACATCCATTTTATCCACTCTACATCCATTTTCTCCACTCTACATCCATTTTCTGCACTCTACATCCATTTTATCCACTCTACATCCATTTTATCCACTCTACATCCATTTTATCCACTCTACATCCATTTTATCCACTCTACATCCATTTTATCCACTCTACATCCATTTTTATCCACTCTACATCCATTTTTATCCACTCTACATCCATTTTTATCCACTCTACATCCATTTTTATCCACTCTACATCAATTTTCTGCACTCTACATCCATTTTCTCCACTCTACACCCATTTTCTCCACTCTACATCCATTTTTATCCACTCTACATCCATTTTTACCCACTCTACATCCATTTTCTCCACTCTACATCCATTTTCTCCACTCTACATCCATTTTCTGCACTCTACATCCATTTTTATCCACTCTACATCCGTTTTTATCCACTCTACATCCATTTTCTCCACTCTACATCCATGTTTAACCACTCTACATCCATTTTCTGCACTCTACATCCATGTTCTCCACTCTACATCCATTTTACCCACTCTACATCCATTTTTATCCACTCTACATCCATTTTCTGCTCTCTACATCCATTTTTATCCACTCTACATCCATTTTTATCCACTCTACATCCATTTTATCCACTCTATATCCATTTTATCCACTCTACACCCATTTTCTCCACTCTACATACATTTTACCCACTCTACATCCATTTTCTGCTCTCTACATCCATTTTTATCCACTCTACATCCATTTTATCCACTCTACATCCATTTTCTGCACTCTACATCCATTTTATCCACTCTACATCCATTTTATCCACTCTACATCCATTTTCTCCACTCTACATCCATTTTCTGCACTCTACATCCATTTTATCCACTCTACATCCATTTTATCCACTCTACATCCATTTTCTGCACTCTACATCCATTTTATCCACTCTACATCCATTTTATCCACTCTACATCCATTTTCTCCACTCTACATCCATTTTCTGCACTCTACATCCATTTTATCCACTCTACATCCATTTTATCCACTCTACATCCATTTTATCCACTCTACATCCATTTTATCCACTCTAAATCCATTTTCTCCACTCTACATCCATTGTCTGCACTCTACATCCATTTTATCCACTCTACATCCATTTTATCCACTCTACATCCATTTTCTGCACTCTACATCCATTTTATCCACTCTACATCCATTTTATCCACTCTACATCCATTTTCTCCACTCTACATCCATTTTCTGCACTCTACATCCATTTTATCCACTCTACATCCATTTTCTGCACTCTACATCCATTTTATCCACTCTACATCCATTTTATCCACTCTACATCCATTTTATCCACTCTACATCCATTTTTATCCACTCTACATCCATTTTTATCCACTCTACATCCATTTTTATCCACTCTACATCCATTTTTATCCACTCTACATCAATTTTCTGCACTCTACATCCATTTTCTCCACTCTACACCCATTTTCTCCACTCTACATCCATTTTTATCCACTCTACATCCATTTTTACCCACTCTACATCCATTTTCTCCACTCTACATCCATTTTCTCCACTCTACATCCATTTTCTGCACTCTACATCCATTTTTATCCACTCAACATCCGTTTTTAACCACTCTACATCCATTTTCTCCACTCTACATCCATGTTTAACCACTCTACATCCATTTTCTGCACTCTACATCCATGTTCTCCACTCTACATCCATTTTACCCACTCTACATCCATTTTTATCCACTCTACATCCATTTTCTGCTCTCTACATCCATTTTTATCCACTCTACATCCATTTTTATCCACTCTACATCCATTTTATCCACTCTATATCCATTTTATCCACTCTACACCCATTTTCTCCACTCTACATACATTTTACCCACTCTACATCCATTTTCTGCTCTCTACATCCATTTTTATCCACTCTACATCCATTTTATCCACTCTACATCCATTTTCTCCACTCTACATCCATTTTCTCCACTCCAGATCTATTTTCTGCACTATACATCCATTTTATCCACTCTACATCCATTTTCTGCACTCTACATCCATTTTATCCACTCTACATCCATTTTCTCCACTCTACATCCATTTTACCCACTCTACATCCATTTTTATCCACTCTACATCCATTTTCTCCACTCTACATCCATTTTCTGCACTCTACATCCATTTTTATCCACTCTACATCCGTTTTTATCCACTCTACTTCCATTTTCTCCACTCTACATCCATTTTTAACCACTCTACATCCATTTTCTGCACTCTACATCCATTTTCTCCACTCTACATCCATTTTACCCACTCTTCATCCATTTTTATCCACTCTACATCCATTTTTTGCTCTCTACATCCATTTTTATCCACTCTACATCCATTTTATCCACTCTACATCCATTTTATCCACTCTACACCCATTTTCTCCACCCTACATCCATTTTTATCCACTCTACATCCATTTTCTCCACTCTACATCCATTGTCTGCACTCTACATCCATTTTATCCACTCTACATCCATTTTCTCCACTCTACATCCATTTTTAACCACTCTACATCCATTTTTATCCACTCTACATCCATTTTTATCCACTCTACATCCATTTTTACCCACTCTACATCCATTTTATCCACTCTACATCCATTTTCTCCACTCTACATCCATTTTCTGCACTCTACATCCATTTTTATCCACTCTACATCCATTTTCTGCTCTCTACATCCATTTTTATCCACTCTACATCCATTTTTATCCACTCTACATCCATTTTATCCACTCTATATCCATTTTATCCACTCTACACCCATTTTCTCCACTCTACATACATTTTACCCACTCTACATCCATTTTCTGCTCTCTACATCCATTTTTATCCACTCTACATCCATTTTATCCACTCTACATCCATTTTCTCCACTCTACATCCATTTTCTCCACTCCAGATCTATTTTCTGCACTATACATCCATTTTATCCACTCTACATCCATTTTCTGCACTCTACAACCATTTTATCCACTCTACATCCATTTTCTCCACTCTACATCCATTTTTAGCCACTCTACATCCATTTTCTCCACTCTACATCCATTTTACCCACTCTACATCCATTTTTATCCACTCTACATCCATTTTCTCCACTCTACATCCATTTTCTGCACTCTACATCCATTTTTATCCACTCTACATCCGTTTTTATCCACTCTACATCCATTTTCTCCACTCTACATCCATTTTTAACCACTCTACATCCATTTTCTGCACTCTACATCCATTTTCTCCACTCTACATCCATTTTTTGCTCTCTACATCCATTTTTATCCACTCTACATCCATTTTATCCACTCTACATCCATTTTATCCACTCTACACCCATTTTCTCCACCCTACATCCATTTTTATCCACTCTACATCCATTTTCTCCACTCTACATCCATTGTCTGCACTCTACATCCATTTTATCCACTCTACATCCATTTTCTCCACTCTACATCCATTTTTAACCACTCTACATCCATTTTTATCCACTCTACATCCATTTTTATCCACTCTACATCCATTTTTACCCACTCTACATCCATTTTATCCACTCTACATCCATTTTCTCCACTCTACATCCATTTTCTGCACTCTACATCCATTTTTATCCACTCTACATCCATTTTCTGCTCTCTACATCCATTTTTATCCACTCTACATCCATTTTTATCCACTCTACATCCATTTTTATCCACTCTACATCAATTTTCTGCACTCTACATCCATTTTTACCCACTCTACATCCATTTTCTCCACTCTACATCCATTTTCTCCACTCTACATCCATTTTCTGCACTCTACATCCATTTTTATCCACTCTACATCCGTTTTTATCCACTCTACATCCATTTTCTCCACTCTACATCCATTTTTAACCACTCTACATCCATTTTCTGCACTCTACATCCATTTTCTCCACTCTACATCCATTTTACCCACTCTACATCCATTTTTATCCACTCTATATCCATTTTCTGCTCTCTACATCCATTTTTATCCACTCTACATCCATTTTTACCCACTCTACATCCATTTTATCCACTCTACATCCATTTTCTCCACTCTACATCCATTTTCTGCACTCTACATCCATTTTTATCCACTCTACATCCATTTTCTGCTCTCTACATCCATTTTTATCCACTCTACATCCATTTTTATCCACTCTACATCCATTTTTATCCACTCTACATCCATTTTTATCCACTCTACATCCATTTTTATCCACTCTACATCCATTTTTATCCACTCTACATCAATTTTCTGCACTCTACATCCATTTTTACCCACTCTACATCCATTTTCTCCACTCTACATCCATTTTCTCCACTCTACATCCATTTTCTGCACTCTACATCCATTTTTATCCACTCTACATCCGTTTTTATCCACTCTACATCCATTTTCTCCACTCTACATCCATTTTTAACCACTCTACATCCATTTTCTGCACTCTACATCCATTTTCTCCACTCTACATCCATTTTACCCACTCTACATCCATTTTTATCCACTCTACATCCATTTTCTGCTCTCTACATCCACTTTTATCCACTCTACATCCATTTTTATCCACTCTACATCCATTTTATCCACTCTATATCCATTTTATCCACTCTACACCCATTTTCTCCACTCTACATCCATTTTACCCACTCTACATCCATTTTTATCCACTCTGTATCCATTTTCTCCACTCTACATCCATTGTCTGCACTCTACATCCATTTTATCCACTCTACATCCATTTTATCCACTCTACATCCATTTTATCCACTCTACACCCATTTTCTCCACTCTACATCCATTTTACCCACTCTACATCCATTTTTATCCACTCTACATCCATTTTCTGCACTCTACATCCATTTTTATCCACTCTACATCCATTTTATCCACTCTACGTCTATTTTCTCCACTCTAAATCCATTTTACCCACTCTACATCCATTTTTATCCACTCTACATCCATTTTTATCCACTCTACATCCATTTTCTGCTCTCTACATCCATTTTTATCCACTCTACATCCATTTTTACCCACTCTACATCCATTTTATCCACTCTACATCCATTTTCTCCACTCCACATCTATTTTCTGCACTCTACATCCATTTTATCCACTCTACATCCATTTTTATCCACTCTACATCCATTTTCTCCACTCTACATCCATTTTACCCACTCTACATCCATTTTTATCCAGTCTACATCCATTTTTATCCACTGTACATCCATTTTATCCACTCTACATCCATTTTATCCACTCTAACGTCCATTTTCTCCACTCTAAATCCATTTTACCCACTCTACATCCATTTTTATCCACTCTACATCCATTTTCTGCTCTCTACATCCATTTTTATCCACTCTACATCCGTTTTTATCCACTCTGCATCCATTTTCTCCACTCTACATCCATTTTTAACCACTCTACATCCATTTTCTGCACTCTACATCCATTTTCTCCACTCTACATCCATTTTACCCACTCTAGATCCATTTTATCCACTCTACACCCATTTTCTCCACTCTACATCCATTTTACCCACTCTACATCCATTTTTATCCACTCTACATCCATTTTCTCCACTCTACATCCATTGTCTGCACTCTACATCCATTTTATCCACTCTACATCCATTTTATCCACTCTACATCCATTTTATCCACTCTACACCCATTTTCTCCACTCTACATCCATTTTACCCACTCAACATCCATTTTTATCCACTCTACATCCATTTTCTGCACTCTACATCCATTTTATCCACTCTACATCCATTTTATCCACTCTACATCCATTTTCTCCACTCTACATCCATTTTCTGCACTCTACATCCATTTTATCCACTCTACATCCATTTTATCCACTCTACATCCATTTTCTGCACTCTACATCCATTTTATCCACTCTACATCTATTTTATCCACTCTACATCCATTTTCTCCACTCTACATCCATTTTCTGCACTCTACATCCATTTTATCCACTCTACATCCATTTTATCCACTCTACATCCATTTTATCCACTCTACATCCATTTTCTCCACTCTACATCCATTTTCTCCACTCTACATCCATTGTCTGCACTCTACATCCATTTTATCCACTCTACATCCATTTTATCCACTCTACATCCATTTTATCCACTCTACATCCATTTTCTCCACTCTACATCCATTTTTATCCACTCTACATCCATTTTTATCCACTCTACATCAATTTTCTGCACTCTACATCCATTTTTACCCACTCTACATCCATTTTATCCACTCTACATCCATTTTCTGCACTCTACATCCATTTTATCCACTCTACATCCATTTTATCCACTCTACATCCATTTTCTCCACTCTACATCCATTTTCTGCACTCTACATCCATTTTATCCACTCTGCATCCATTTTATCCACTCTACATCCATTTTATCCACTCTACATCCATTTTATCCACTCTACATCCATTTTATCCACTCTACATCCATTTTTATCCACTCTACATCCATTTTTATCCACTCTACATCCATTTTTATCCACTCTACATCCATTTTTATCCACTCTACATCAATTTTCTGCACTCTACATCCATTTTTACCCACTCTACATCCATTTTATCCACTCTACATCCATTTTCTGCACTCTACATCCATTTTATCCACTCTACATCCATTTTATCCACTCTACATCCATTTTCTCCACTCTACATCCATTTTCTGCACTCTACATCCATTTTATCCACTCTACATCCATTTTATCCACTCTACATCCATTTTCTGCACTCTACATCCATTTTATCCACTCTACATCTATTTTATCCACTCTACATCCATTTTCTCCACTCTACATCCATTTTCTGCACTCTACATCCATTTTATCCACTCTACATCCATTTTATCCACTCTACATCCATTTTATCCACTCTACATCCATTTTCTCCACTCTACATCCATTTTCTCCACTCTACATCCATTGTCTGCACTCTACATCCATTTTATCCACTCTACATCCATTTTATCCACTCTACATCCATTTTATCCACTCTACACCCATTTTCTCCACTCTACATCCATTTTTATCCACTCTACATCCATTTTTATCCACTCTACATCAATTTTCTGCACTCTACATCCATTTTTACCCACTCTACATCCATTTTATCCACTCTACATCCATTTTCTGCACTCTACATCCATTTTATCCACTCTACATCCATTTTATCCACTCTACATCCATTTTCTCCACTCTACATCCATTTTCTGCACTCTACATCCATTTTATCCACTCTACATCCATTTTATCCACTCTACATCCATTTTATCCACTCTACATCCATTTTTATCCACTCTACATCCATTTTTATCCACTCTACATCCATTTTTATCCACTCTACATCCATTTTTATCCACTCTACATCAATTTTCTGCACTCTACATCCATTTTTACCCACTCTGCATCCATTTTATCCACTCTACATCCATTTTCTCCACTCTACATCCATTTTCTGCACTCTACATCCATTTTTATCCACTCTACATCCATTTTCTGCTCTCTACATCCATTTTTATCCACTCTACATCCATTTTCTGCACTCTACATCCATTTTATCCACTCTACATCCATTTTATCCACTCTACATCCATTTTATCCACTCTACATCCATTTTCTCCACTCTACATACATTTTACCCACTCTACATCCATTTTCTGCTCTCTACATCCATTTTTATCCACTCTACATCCATTTTATCCACTCTACATCCATTTTCTCCACTCTACATCCATTTTCTCCACTCCAGATCTATTTTCTGCACTATACATCCATTTTATCCACTCTACATCCATTTTCTGCACTCTACAACCATTTTATCCACTCTACATCCATGTTCTCCACTCTACATCCATTTTTAGCCACTCTACATCCATTTTCTCCACTCTACATCCATTTTACCCACTCTACATCCATTTTTATCCACTCTACATCCATTTTCTGCTCTCTACATCCATTTTTATCCACTCTACATCCGTTTTTATCCACTGTACATCCATTTTCTCCACTCTACATCCATTTTTAACCACTCTACATCCATTTTCTGCACTCTACATCCATTTTCTCCACTCTACATCCATTTTACCCACTCTTCATCCATTTTTATCCACTCTACATCCATTTTTTGCTCTCTACATCCATTTTTATCCACTCTACATCCATTTTATCCACTCTACATCCATTTTATCCACTCTACACCCATTTTCTCCACCGTACATCCATTTTTATCCACTCTACATCCATTTTCTCCACTCCACATCCATTGTCTGCACTCTACATCCATTTTATCCACTCTACATCCATTTTTAACCACTCTACATCCATTTTTATCCACTCTACATCCATTTTTATCCACTCTACATCCATTTTTACCCACTCTTCATCCATTTTATCCACTCTACATCCATTTTCTCCACTCTACATCCATTTTCTGCACTCTACATCCATTTTTATCCACTCTACATCCATTTTCTGCTCTCTACATCCATTTTTATCCACTCTACATCCATTTTTATCCACTCTACATCCATTTTTATCCACTCTACATCCATTTTTATCCACTCTACATCAATTTTCTGCACTCTACATCCATTTTTACCCACTCTACATCCATTTTCTCCACTCTACATCCATTTTCTCCACTCTACATCCATTTTCTGCACTCTACATCCATTTTTATCCACTCTACATCCGTTTTTATCCACTCTACATCCATTTTCTCCACTCTACATCCATTTTTAACCACTCTGCATCCATTTTCTGCACTCTACATCCATTTTCTCCACTCTACATCCATTTTACCCACTCTACATCCATTTTTATCCACTCTACATCCATTTTCTGCTCTCTACATCCATTTTTATCCACTCTACATCCATTTTTACCCACTCTACATCCATTTTATCCACTCTACATCCATTTTCTCCACTCCACATCTATTTTCTGCACTCTACATCCATTTTCTCCACTCTACATCCATTTTATCCACTCTACATCCATTTTTATCCACTCTACATCCATTTTCTCCACTCTACATCCATTTTACCCACTCTACATCCATTTTTATCCAGTCTACATCCATTTTTATCCACTCTACACCCATTTTCTCCACCCTACATCCATTTTTATCCACTCTACATCCATTTTCTCCACTCCACATCCATTGTCTGCACTCTACATCCATTTTATCCACTCTACATCCATTTTCTCCACTCTACATCCATTTTTAACCACTCTACATCCATTTTTATCCACTCTACATCCATTTTTATCCACTCTACATCCATTTTTACCCACTCTACATCCATTTTATCCACTCTACATCCATTTTCTCCACTCTACATCCATTTTCTGCACTCTACATCCATTTTTATCCACTCTACATCCATTTTCTGCTCTCTACATCCATTTTTATCCACTCTACATCCATTTTTATCCACTCTACATCCATTTTTATCCACTCTACATCCATTTTTATCCACTCTACATCAATTTTCTGCACTCTACATCCATTTTTACCCACTCTACATCCATTTTCTCCACTCTACATCCATTTTCTCCACTCTACATCCATTTTCTGCACTCTACATCCATTTTTATCCACTCTACATCCGTTTTTATCCACTCTACATCCATTTTCTCCACTCTACATCCATTTTTAACCACTCTACATCCATTTTCTGCACTCTACATCCATTTTCTCCACTCTACATCCATTTTACCCACTCTACATCCATTTTTATCCACTCTACATCCATTTTCTCCACTCTACATCCATTTTATCCACTCTACATCCATTTTTATCCACTCTACATCCATTTTCTCCACTCTACATCCATTTTACCCACTCTACATCCATTTTTATCCAGTCTACATCCATTTTTATCCACTCTACATCCATTTTATCCACTCTACATCCATTTTATCCACTCTACATCCATTTTATCCACTCTACACCCATTTTCTCCACCCTACATCCATTTTTATCCACTCTACATCCATTTTCTCCACTCTACATCCATTGTCTGCACTCTACATCCATTTTATCCACTCTACATCCATTTTCTCCACTCTACATCCATTTTTAACCACTCTACATCCATTTTTATCCACTCTACATCCATTTTTACCCACTCTACATCCATTTTATCCACTCTACATCCATTTTCTCCACTCTACATCCATTTTCTGCACTCTACATCCATTTTTATCCACTCTACATCCATTTTCTGCACTCTACATCCATTTTTATCCACTCTACATCCATTTTTATCCACTCTACATCCATTTTTATCCACTCTACATCCATTTTTATCCACTCTACATCAATTTTCTGCACTCTACATCCATTTTTACCCACTCTACATCCATTTTCTCCACTCTACATCCATTTTCTCCACTCTACATCCATTTTCTGCACTCTACATCCATTTTTATCCACTCTACATCCGTTTTTATCCACTCTACATCCATTTTCTCCACTCTACATCCATTTTTAACCACTCTACATCCATTTTCTGCACTCTACATCCATTTTCTCCACTCTACATCCATTTTACCCACTCTACATCCATTTTTATCCACTCTACATCCATTTTCTGCACTCTACATCCATTTTTATCCACTCTACATCCATTTTATCCACTCTACGTCTATTTTCTCCACTCTAAATCCATTTTACCCACTCTACATCCATTTTTATCCACTCTACATCCATTTTCTCCACTCTACATCCATTTTACCCACTCAACATCCATTTTTATCCACTCAACATCCATTTTATCCACTCTACATCCATTTTCTGCACTCTACATCCATTTTACCCACTCTACATCCATTTTTATCCACTCTACATCCATTTTCTGCTCTCTACATCCATTTTTATCCACTCTACATTAATTTTTACCCACTCTACATCCATTTTATCCACTCTACATCCATTTTCTCCACTCCACATCTATTTTCTGCACTCTACATCCATTTTCTCCACTCTACATCCATTTTATCCACTCTACATCCATTTTTATCCACTCTACATCCATTTTCTCCACTCTACATCCATTTTACCCACTCTACATCCATTTTTATCCAGTCTACATCCATTTTTATCCACTGTACATCCATTTTATCCACTCTACATCCATTTTATCCACTCTAACGTCCATTTTCTCCACTCTAAATCCATTTTACCCACTCTACATCCATTTTTATCCACTCTACATCCATTTTCTGCTCTCTACATCCATTTTTATCCACTCTACATCCGTTTTTATCCACTCTACATCCATTTTCTCCACTCTACATCCATTTTTAACCACTCTACATCCATTTTTTGCACTCTACATCCATTTTCTCCACTCTACATCCATTTTACCCACTCTAGATCCATTTTATCCACTCTACACCCATTTTCTCCACTCTACATCCATTTTACCCACTCTACATCCATTTTTATCCACTCTACATCCATTTTCTCCACTCTACATCCATTTTCTGCACTCTACATCCATTTTATCCACTCTACATCCATTTTATCCACTCTACATCCATTTTATCCACTCTACACCCATTTTCTCCACTCTACATCCATTTTACCCACTCAACATCCATTTTTATCCACTCTACATCCATTTTCTGCACTCTACATCCATTTTTATCCACTCTACATCCATTTTATCCACTCTACATCCATTTTATCCACTCTACATCCATTTTCTCCACTCTACATCCATTTTCTGCACTCCACATCCATTTTATCCACTCTACATCCATTTTATCCACTCTACATCCATTTTATCCACTCTACATCCATTTTATCCACTCTACATCCATTTTATCCACTCTACATCCATTTTATCCACTCTACATCCATTTTTATCCACTCTACATCCATTTTTATCCACTCTACATCCATTTTTATCCACTCTACATCAATTTTCTGCACTCTACATCCATTTTTACCCACTCTACATCCATTTTATCCACTCTACATCCATTTTCTCCACTCTACATCCATTTTCTCCACTCTACACCCATTTTCTCCACCCTACATCCATTTTTATCCACTCTACATCCATTTTCTCCACTCTACATCCATTGTCTGCACTCTACATCCATTTTATCCACTCTACATCCATTTTTATCCACTGTACATCCATTTTATCCACTCTACATCCATTTTATCCACTCTACATCCATTTTATCCACTCTACACCCATTTTCTCCACCCTACATCCATTTTTATCCACTCTACATCCACTTTCTCCACTCTACATCCATTGTCTGCACTCTACATCCATTTTATCCACTCTACATCCATTTTCTCCACTCTACATCCATTTTTAACCACTCTACATCCATTTTTATCCACTCTACATCCATTTTTATCCACCCTACATCCATTTTTACCCACTCTACATCCATTTTATCCACTCTACATCCATTTTCTCCACTCTACATCCATTTTCTGCACTCTAAATCCATTTTTATCCACTCTACATCCATTTTCTGCTCTCTACATCCATTTTTATCCACTCTACATCCATTTTTATCCACTCTACATCCATTTTTATCCACTCTACATCAATTTTCTGCACTCTACATCCATTTTTACCCACTCTACATCCATTTTCTCCACTCTACATCCATTTTCTCCACTCTACATCCATTTTCTGCACTCTACATCCATTTTTATCCACTCTACATCCGTTTTTATTCACTCTACATCCATTTTCTCCACTCTACATCCATTTTTAACCACTCTACATCCATTTTCTGCACTCTACATCCATTTTCTCCACTCTACATCCATTTTACCCACTCTACATCCATTTTTATCCACTCTACATCCATTTTCTGCTCTCTACATCCATTTTTATCCACTCTACATCCATTTTTATCCACTCTACATCCATTTTATCCACTCTATATCCATTTTATCCACTCTACACCCATTTTCTCCACTCTACATCCATTTTACCCACTCTACATCCATTTTTATCCACTCTATATCCATTTTCTCCACTCTACATCCATTGTCTGCACTCTACATCCATTTTATCCACTCTACACCCATTTTCTCCACTCTACATCCATTTTACCCACTCTACATCCATTTTTATCCACTCTACATCCATTTTCTGCACTCTACATCCATTTTTATCCACTCTACATCCATTTTATCCACTCTACGTCTATTTTCTCCACTCTAAATCCATTTTACCCACTCTACATCCATTTTTATCCACTCTACATCCATTTTTATCTACTCTACATCCATTTTCTCCACTCCACATCTATTTTCTGCACTATACATCCATTTTATCCACTCTACATCCATTTTCTGCACTCTACATCCATTTTACCCACTCTACATCCATTTTTACCCACTCTACATCCATTTTATCCACTCTACATCCATTTTCTCCACTCCACATCTATTTTCTGCACTCTACATCCATTTTCTCCACTCTACATCCATTTTATCCACTCTACATCCATTTTTATCCACTCTACATCCATTTTCTCCACTCTACATCCATTTTACCCACTCTACATCCATTTTTATCCAGTCTACATCCATTTTTATCCACTGTACATCCATTTTATCCACTCTACATCCATTTTATCCACTCTAACGTCCATTTTCTCCACTCTAAATCCATTTTACCCACTCTACATCCATTTTTATCCACTCTACATCCACTTTCTGCTCTCTACATCCATTTTTATCCACTCTACATCCGTTTTTATCCACTCTACATCCATTTTCTCCACTCTACATCCATTTTTAACCACTCTACATCCATTTTTTGCACTCTACATCCATTTTCACCACTCTACATCCATTTTACCCACTCTAGATCCATTTTATCCACTCTACACCCATTTTCTCCACTCTACATCCATTTTACCCACTCTACATCCATTTTTATCCACTCTACATCCATTTTCTCCACTCTACATCCATTGTCTGCACTCTACATCCATTTTATCCACTCTACATCCATTTTATCCACTCTACATCCATTTTATCCACTCTACACCCATTTTCTCCACTCTACATCCATTTTACCCACTCAACATCCATTTTTATCCACTCTACATCCATTTTTATCCACTCTACATCCATTTTTATCCACTCTACATCAATTTTCTGCACTCTACATCCATTTTTACCCACTCTACATCCATTTTTATCCACTCTACATCCATTTTCTGCTCTCTACATCCATTTTTATCCACTCTACATCCATTTTTATCCACTCTACATCCATTTTTATCCACTCTACATCCATTTTTATCCACTCTACATCAATTTTCTGCACTCTACATCCATTTTTACCCACTCTACATCCATTTTATCCACTCTACATCCATTTTCTCCACTCTACATCCATTTTCTGCACTCTACATCCATTTTATCCACTCTACATCCATTTTATCCACTCTACATCCATTTTATCCACTCTACATCCATTTTATCCACTCTACATCCATTTTCTCCACTCTACATCCATTTTACCCACTCTACATCCATTTTTATCCAGTCTACATCCATTTTTATCCACTGTACATCCATTTTATCCACTCTACATCCATTTTATCCACTCTACATCCATTTTATCCACTCTACACCCATTTTCTCCACCCTACATCCATTTTTATCCACTCTACATCCATTTTCTCCACTCTACATCCATTGTCTGCACTCTACATCCATTTTATCCACTCTACATCCATTTTCTCCACTCTACATCCATTTTTAACCACTCTACATCCATTTTTATCCACTCTACATCCATTTTTATCCACTCTACATCCATTTTTACCGACTCTACATCCATTTTATCCACTCTACATCCATTTTCTCCACTCTACATCCATTTTCTGCACTCTACATCCATTTTTATCCACTCTACATCCATTTTCTGCTCTCTACATCCATTTTTATCCACTCTACATCCATTTTTATCCACTCTACATCCATTTTTATCCACTCTACATCCATTTTTATCCACTCTACATCCATTTTCTGCACTCTACATCCATTTTTACCCACTCTACATCCATTTTCTCCACTCTACATCCATTTTCTCCACTCTACATCCATTTTCTGCACTCTACATCCATTTTTATCCACTCTACATCCGTTTTTATCCACTCTACATCCATTTTCTCCACTCTACATCCATTTTTACCACTCTACATCCATTTTCTGCACTCTACATCCATTTTCTCCACTCTACATCCATTTTACCCACTCTACATCCATTTTTATCCACTCTACATCCATTTTCTGCTCTCTACATCCATTTTTATCCACTCTACATCCATTTTTATCCACTCTACATCCATTTTATCCACTCTATATCCATTTTATCCACTCTACACCCATTTTCTCCACTCTACATCCATTTTACCCACTCTACATCCATTTTTATCCAGTCTACATCCATTTTTATCCACTGTACATCCATTTTATCCACTCTACATCCATTTTATCCACTCTAACGTCCATTTTCTCCACTCTAAATCCATTTTACCCACTCTACATCCATTTTTATCCACTCTACATCCATTTACTGCTCTCTACATCCATTTTTATCCACTCTACATCCGTTTTTATCCACTCTACATCCATTTTCTCCACTCTACATCCATTTTTAACCACTCTACATCCATTTTCTGCACTCTACATCCATTTTCTCCACTCTACATCCATTTTACCCACTCTAGATCCATTTTATCCACTCTACACCCATTTTCTCCACTCTACATCCATTTTACCCACTCTACATCCATTTTTATCCACTCTACATCCATTTTCTCCACTCTACATCCATTGTCTGCACTCTACATCCATGTTATCCACTCTACATCCATTTTATCCACTCTACATCCATTTTATCCACTCTACACCCATTTTCTCCACTCTACATCCATTTTACCCACTCAACATCCATTTTTATCCACTCTACATCCATTTTCTGCACTCTACATCCATTTTTATCCACTCTACATCCATTTTATCCACTCTACATCCATTTTATCCACTCTACATCCATTTTATCCACTCTACATCCATTTTATCCACTCTACATCCATTTTTATCCACTCTACATCCATTTTTATCCACTCTACATCCATTTTTATCCACTCTACATCAATTTTCTGCACTCTACATCCATTTTTACCCACTCTACATCCATTTTATCCACTCTACATCCATTTTCTGCAATCTACATCCATTTTATCCACTCTACATCCATTTTATCCACTCTACATCCATTTTCTCCACTCTACATCCATTTTCTGCACTCTACATCCATTTTATCCACTCTACATCCATTTTATCCACTCTACATCCATTTTATCCACTCTACATCCATTTTATCCACTCTACATCCATTTTATCCACTCTACATCCATTTTTATCCACTCTACATCCATTTTTATCCACTCTACATCCATTTTTATCCACTCTACATCCATTTTTATCCACTCTACATCAATTTTCTGCACTCTACATCCATTTTTACCCACTCTGCATCCATTTTATCCACTCTACATCCATTTTCTCCACTCTACATCCATTTTCTGCACTCTACATCCATTTTTATCCACTCTACATCCATTTTCTGCTCTCTACATCCATTTTTATCCACTCTACATCCATTTTTATCCACTCTACATCCATTTTTATCCACTCTACATCAATTTTCTGCACTCTACATCCATTTTTACCCACTCTACATCCATTTTATCCACTCTACATCCATTTTCTGCACTCTACATCCATTTTATCCACTCTACATCCATTTTATCCACTCTACATCCATTTTATCCACTCTACATCCATTTTATCCACTCTACACCCATTTTCTCCACCCTACATCCATTTTTATCCACTCTACATCCATTTTCTCCACTCTACATCCATTGTCTGCACTCTACATCCATTTTATCCACTCTACATCCATTTTCTCCTCTCTACATCCATTTTTAACCACTCTACATCCATTTTTATCCACTCTACATCCATTTTTATCCACTCTACATCCATTTTTACCCACTCTACATCCATTTTATCCACTCTACATCCATTTTCTCCACTCTACATCCATTTTCTGCACTCTACATCCATTTTTATCCACTCTACATCCATTTTCTGCTCTCTACATCCATTTTTATCCACTCTACATCCATTTTTATCCACTCTACATCCATTTTTATCCACTCTACATCCATTTTTATCCACTCTACATCAATTTTCTGCACTCTACATCCATTTTTACCCACTCTACATCCATTTTCTCCACTCTACATCCATTTTCTCCACTCTACATCCATTTTCTGCACTCTACATCCATTTTTATCCACTCTACATCCGTTTTTATCCACTCTACATCCATTTTCTCCACTCTACATCCATTTTTACCACTCTACATCCATTTTCTGCACTCTACATCCATTTTCTCCACTCTACATCCATTTTACCCACTCTACATCCATTTTTATCCACTCTACATCCATTTTCTGCTCTCTACATCCATTTTTATCCACTCTACATCCATTTTTATCCACTCTACATCCATTTTATCCACTCTATATCCATTTTATCCACTCTACACCCATTTTCTCCACTCTACATCCATTTTACCCACTCTACATCCATTTTTATCCAGTCTACATCCATTTTTATCCACTGTACATCCATTTTATCCACTCTACATCCATTTTATCCACTCTAACGTCCATTTTCTCCACTCTAAATCCATTTTACCCACTCTACATCCATTTTTATCCACTCTACATCCATTTTCTGCTCTCTACATCCATTTTTATCCACTCTACATCCGTTTTTATCCACTCTACATCCATTTTCTCCACTCTACATCCATTTTTAACCACTCTACATCCATTTTCTGCACTCTACATCCATTTTCTCCACTCTACATCCATTTTACCCACTCTAGATCCATTTTATCCACTCTACACCCATTTTCTCCACTCTACATCCATTTTACCCACTCTACATCCATTTTATCCACTCTACATCCATTTTCTCCACTCTACATCCATTTTACCCACTCAACATCCATTTTTATCCACTCTACATCCATTTTCTGCACTCTACATCCATTTTATCCACTCTACATCCATTTTTATCCACTCTACATCCATTTTTATCCACTCTACATCCATTTTTATCCACTCTACATCAATTTTCTGCACTCTACATCCATTTTTACCCACTCTACATCCATTTTATCCACTCTACATCCATTTTCTGCACTCTACATCCATTTTATCCACTCTACATCCATTTTATCCACTCTACATCCATTTTATCCACTCTACATCCATTTTTATCCACTCTACATCCATTTTTATCCACTCTACATCCATTTTTATCCACTCTACATCAATTTTCTGCACTCTACATCCATTTTTACCCACTCTACATCCATTTTATCCACTCTACATCCATTTTCTGCACTCTACATCCATTTTATCCACTCTACATCCATTTTATCCACTCTACATCCATTTTCTCCACTCTACATCCATTTTCTGCACTCTACATCCATTTTATCCACTCTACATCCATTTTATCCACTCTACATCCATTTTATCCACTCTACATCCATTTTATCCACTCTACATCCATTTTATCCACTCTACATCCATTTTTATCCACTCTACATCCATTTTTATCCACTCTACATCCATTTTTATCCACTCTACATCAATTTTCTGCACTCTACATCCATTTTTACCCACTCTGCATCCATTTTATCCACTCTACATCCATTTTCTCCACTCTACATCCATTTTCTGCACTCTACATCCATTTTTATCCACTCTACATCCATTTTCTGCTCTCTACATCCATTTTTATCCACTCTACATCCATTTTTATCCACTCTACATCCATTTTCTGCACTCTACATCCATTTTATCCACTCTACATCCATTTTATCCACTCTACATCCATTTTATCCACTCTACATCCATTTTATCCACTCTACATCCATTTTATCCACTCTACATCCATTTTATCCACTCTACATCCATTTTTATCCACTCTACATCCATTTTCTGCACTCTACATCCATTTTATCCACTCTACATCCATTTTATCCACTCTACATCCATTTTATCCACTCTACATCCATTTTATCCACTCTACAACCATTTTCTCTACTCTACATACATTTTACCCACTCTACATCCATTTTCTGCTCTCTACATCCATTTTTATCCACTCTACATCCATTTTTATCCACTCTACATCCATTTTTATCCGCTCTACATCAATTTTCTGCACTCTACATCCATTTTTACCCACTCTACATCCATTTTATCCACTCTACATCCATTTTCTCCACTCTACATCCATTTTCTGCACTCTACATCCATTTTCTGCACTCTACATCCATTTTATCCACTCTACATCCATTTTATCCACTCTACATCCATTTTATCCACTCTACATCCATTTTATCCACTCTACATCCATTTTCTCCACTCCAGATCTATTTTCTGCACTATACATCCATTTTATCCACTCTACATCCATTTTCTGCACTCTACAACCATTTTATCCACTCTACATCCATTTTCTCCACTCTACATCCATTTTTAGCCACTCTACATCCATTTTCTCCACTCTACATCAATTTTACCCACTCTACATCCATTTTTATCCACTCTACATCCATTTTCTGCTCTCTACATCCATTTTTATCCACTCTACATCCGTTTTTATCCACTCTACATCCATTTTCTCCACTCTACATCCATTTTTAACCACTCTACATCCATTTTCTGCACTCTACATCCATTTTCTCCACTCTACATCCATTTTACCCACTCTACATCCATTTTTATCCACTCTACATCCATTTTATCCACTCTACATCCATTTTATCCACTCTACACCCATTTTCTCCACCCTACATCCATTTTTATCCACTCTACATCCATTTTATCCACTCTACATCCATTTTTACCCACTCTACATCCATTTTATCCACTCTACATCCATTTTCTCCACTCTACATCCATTTTCTGCACTCTACATCCATTTTTATCCACTCTACATCCATTTTCTGCTCTCTACATCCATTTTTATCCACTCTACATCCATTTTTATCCACTCTACATCCATTTTTATCCACTCTACATCAATTTTCTGCACTCTACATCCATTTTTACCCACTCTACATCCATTTTCTCCACTCTACATCCATTTTCTCCACTCTACATCCATTTTCTGCACTCTACATCCATTTTTATCCACTCTACATCCGTTTTTATCCACTCTACATCCATTTTCTCCACTCTACATCCATTTTTAACCACTCTACATCCATTTTCTGCACTCTACATCCATTTTTACCCACTCTACATCCATTTTCTCCACTCTACATCCATTTTCTCCACTCTACATCCATTTTCTGCACTCTACATCCATTTTTATCCACTCTACATCCGTTTTTATCCACTCTACATCCATTTTCTCCACTCTACATCCATTTTTAACCACTCTACATCCATTTTCTGCACTCTACATCCATTTTCTCCACTCTACATCCATTTTACCCACTCTACATCCATTTTTATCCACTCTACATCCATTTTCTGCTCTCTACATCCATTTTTATCCACTCTACATCCATTTTTATCCACTCTACATCCATTTTATCCACTCTACATCCATTTTATCCACTCTACACCCATTTTCTCCACCCTACATCCATTTTTATCCACTCTACATCCATTTTCTCCACTCTACATCCATTGTCTGCACTCTACATCCATTTTATCCACTCTACATCCATTTTGTCCACTCTACACCCATTTTCTCCACTCTACATCCATTTTACCCACTCTACATCCATTTTTATCCACTCTACATCCATTTTCTGCACTCTACATCCATTTTTATCCACTCTACATCCATTTTATCCACTCTACGTCCATTTTCTCCACTCTAAATCCATTTTCTGCACTCTACATCCATTTTATCCACTCTACATCAATTTTATCCACTCTACATCCATTTTTATCCACTCTACATCCATTTTATCCACTCTACATCCATTTTATCCACTCTACATCCATTTTTATCCACTCTACATCCATTTTTATCCACTCTACATCAATTTTCTGCACTCTACATCCATTTTTACCCACTCTGCATCCATTTTATCCACTCTACATCCATTTTCTCCACTCTACATCCATTTTTATCCACTCTACATCCATTTTCTGCACTCTACATCCATTTTATCCACTCTACATCCATTTTATCCACTCTACATCCATTTTCTCCACTCTACATCCATTTTCTGCACTCCACATCCATTTTATCCACTCTACATCCATTTTATCCACTCTACATCCATTTTATCCACTCTACATCCATTTTATCCACTCTACATCCATTTTATCCACTCTACATCCATTTTATCCACTCTAACGTCCATTTTCTCCACTCTAAATCCATTTTACCCACTCTACATCCATTTTTATCCACTCTACATCCATTTTCTGCTCTCTACATCCATTTTTATCCACTCTACATCCGTTTTTATCCACTCTACATCCATTTTCTCCACTCTACATCCATTTTTAACCACTCTACATCCATTTTCTGCACTCTACATCCATTTTCTCCACTCTACATCCATTTTACCCACTCTAGATCCATTTTATCCACTCTACACCCATTTTCTCCACTCTACATCCATTTTACCCACTCTACATCCATTTTATCCACTCTACATCCATTTTCTCCACTCTACATCCATTTTACCCACTCAACATCCATTTTTATCCACTCTACATCCATTTTCTGCACTCTACATCCATTTTATCCACTCTACATCCATTTTTATCCACTCTACATCCATTTTTATCCACTCTACATCCATTTTTATCCACTCTACATCAATTTTCTGCACTCTACATCCATTTTTACCCACTCTACATCCATTTTATCCACTCTACATCCATTTTCTGCACTCTACATCCATTTTATCCACTCTACATCCATTTTATCCACTCTACATCCATTTTATCCACTCTACATCCATTTTTATCCACTCTACATCCATTTTTATCCACTCTACATCCATTTTTATCCACTCTACATCAATTTTCTGCACTCTACATCCATTTTTACCCACTCTACATCCATTTTATCCACTCTACATCCATTTTCTGCACTCTACATCCATTTTATCCACTCTACATCCATTTTATCCACTCTACATCCATTTTCTCCACTCTACATCCATTTTCTGCACTCTACATCCATTTTATCCACTCTACATCCATTTTATCCACTCTACATCCATTTTATCCACTCTACATCCATTTTATCCACTCTACATCCATTTTATCCACTCTACATCCATTTTTATCCACTCTACATCCATTTTTATCCACTCTACATCCATTTTTATCCACTCTACATCAATTTTCTGCACTCTACATCCATTTTTACCCACTCTGCATCCATTTTATCCACTCTACATCCATTTTCTCCACTCTACATCCATTTTCTGCACTCTACATCCATTTTTATCCACTCTACATCCATTTTCTGCTCTCTACATCCATTTTTATCCACTCTACATCCATTTTTATCCACTCTACATCCATTTTCTGCACTCTACATCCATTTTATCCACTCTACATCCATTTTATCCACTCTACATCCATTTTATCCACTCTACATCCATTTTATCCACTCTACATCCATTTTATCCACTCTACATCCATTTTATCCACTCTACATCCATTTTTATCCACTCTACATCCATTTTCTGCACTCTACATCCATTTTATCCACTCTACATCCATTTTATCCACTCTACATCCATTTTATCCACTCTACATCCATTTTATCCACTCTACAACCATTTTCTCTACTCTACATACATTTTACCCACTCTACATCCATTTTCTGCTCTCTACATCCATTTTTATCCACTCTACATCCATTTTTATCCACTCTACATCCATTTTTATCCGCTCTACATCAATTTTCTGCACTCTACATCCATTTTTACCCACTCTACATCCATTTTATCCACTCTACATCCATTTTCTCCACTCTACATCCATTTTCTGCACTCTACATCCATTTTCTGCACTCTACATCCATTTTATCCACTCTACATCCATTTTATCCACTCTACATCCATTTTATCCACTCTACATCCATTTTATCCACTCTACATCCATTTTCTCCACTCCAGATCTATTTTCTGCACTATACATCCATTTTATCCACTCTACATCCATTTTCTGCACTCTACAACCATTTTATCCACTCTACATCCATTTTCTCCACTCTACATCCATTTTTAGCCACTCTACATCCATTTTCTCCACTCTACATCAATTTTACCCACTCTACATCCATTTTTATCCACTCTACATCCATTTTCTGCTCTCTACATCCATTTTTATCCACTCTACATCCGTTTTTATCCACTCTACATCCATTTTCTCCACTCTACATCCATTTTTAACCACTCTACATCCATTTTCTGCACTCTACATCCATTTTCTCCACTCTACATCCATTTTACCCACTCTACATCCATTTTTATCCACTCTACATCCATTTTATCCACTCTACATCCATTTTATCCACTCTACACCCATTTTCTCCACCCTACATCCATTTTTATCCACTCTACATCCATTTTATCCACTCTACATCCATTTTTACCCACTCTACATCCATTTTATCCACTCTACATCCATTTTCTCCACTCTACATCCATTTTCTGCACTCTACATCCATTTTTATCCACTCTACATCCATTTTCTGCTCTCTACATCCATTTTTATCCACTCTACATCCATTTTTATCCACTCTACATCCATTTTTATCCACTCTACATCAATTTTCTGCACTCTACATCCATTTTTACCCACTCTACATCCATTTTCTCCACTCTACATCCATTTTCTCCACTCTACATCCATTTTATCCACTCTACATCCATTTTTATCCACTCTACATCCGTTTTTATCCACTCTACATCCATTTTCTCCACTCTACATCCATTTTTAACCACTCTACATCCATTTTCTGCACTCTACATCCATTTTTACCCACTCTACATCCATTTTCTCCACTCTACATCCATTTTCTCCACTCTACATCCATTTTCTGCACTCTACATCCATTTTTATCCACTCTACATCCGTTTTTATCCACTCTACATCCATTTTATCCACTCTACATCCATTTTTAACCACTCTACATCCATTTTCTGCACTCTACATCCATTTTCTCCACTCTACATCCATTTTATCCACTCTACATCCATTTTTATCCACTCTACATCCATTTTCTGCTCTCTACATCCATTTTTATCCACTCTACATCCATTTTTATCCACTCTACATCCATTTTATCCACTCTACATCCATTTTATCCACTCTACACCCATTTTCTCCACCCTACATCCATTTTTATCCACTCTACATCCATTTTCTCCACTCTACATCCATTGTCTGCACTCTACATCCATTTTATCCACTCTACATCCATTTTGTCCACTCTACACCCATTTTCTCCACTCTACATCCATTTTACCCACTCTACATCCATTTTTATCCACTCTACATCCATTTTCTGCACTCTACATCCATTTTTATCCACTCTACATCCATTTTATCCACTCTACGTCCATTTTCTCCACTCTAAATCCATTTTCTGCACTCTACATCCATTTTATCCACTCTACATCAATTTTATCCACTCTACATCCATTTTTATCCACTCTACATCCATTTTATCCACTCTACATCCATTTTATCCACTCTACATCCATTTTTATCCACTCTACATCCATTTTTATCCACTCTACATCAATTTTCTGCACTCTACATCCATTTTTACCCACTCTGCATCCATTTTATCCACTCTACATCCATTTTCTCCACTCTACATCCATTTTTATCCACTCTACATCCATTTTCTGCACTCTACATCCATTTTATCCACTCTACATCCATTTTATCCACTCTACATCCATTTTCTCCACTCTACATCCATTTTCTGCACTCCACATCCATTTTATCCACTCTACATCCATTTTATCCACTCTACATCCATTTTATCCACTCTACATCCATTTTATCCACTCTACATCCATTTTCTCCACTCTACATCCATTTTCTCCACTCTACATCCATTTTTATCCACTCTACATCCGTTTTTATCCACTCTACATCCATTTTCTCCACTCTACATCCATTTTCTCCACTCTACATCCATTTTCTCCACTCCAGATGTATTTTCTGCACTATACATCCATTTTATCCACTCTACATCCATTTTCTGCACTCTACATCCATTTTATCCACTCTACATCCATTTTCTCCACTCTACATCCATTTTTAGCCACTCTACATCCATTTTCTCCACTCTACATCCATTTTACCCACTCTACATCCATTTTTATCCACTCTACATCCATTTTCTGCTCTCTACATCCATTTTTCTCCACTCTACATCCGTTTTTATCCACTCTACATCCATTTTCTCCACTCTACATCCATTTTTAACCACTCTACATCCATTTTCTGCACTCTACATCCATTTTCTCCACTCTACATCCATTTTACCCACTCTACATCCATTTTTATCCACTCTACATCCATTTTATCCACTCTACATCCATTTTATCCACTCTACACCCATTTTCTCCACCCTACATCCATTTTTATCCACTCTACATCCATTTTATCCACTCTACATCCATTTTTACCCACTCTACATCCATTTTATCCACTCTACATCCATTTTCTCCACTCTACATCCATTTTCTGCACTCTACATCCATTTTTATCCACTCTACATCCGTTTTTATCCACTCTACATCCATTTTCTCCACTCTACATCCATTTTTAACCACTCTACATCCATTTTCTGCACTCTACATCCATTTTTACCCACTCTACATCCATTTTCTCCACTCTACATCCATTTTCTCCACTCTACATCCATTTTCTGCACTCTACATCCATTTTTATCCACTCTACATCCGTTTTTATCCACTCTACATCCATTTTCTCCACTCTACATCCATTTTTAACCACTCTACATCCATTTTCTGCACTCTACATCCATTTTCTCCACTCTACATCCATTTTACCCACTCTACATCCATTTTTATCCACTCTACATCCATTTTCTGCTCTCTACATCCATTTTTATCCACTCTACATCCATTTTTATCCACTCTACATCCATTTTATCCACTCTACATCCATTTTATCCACTCTACACCCATTTTCTCCACCCTACATCCATTTTTATCCACTCTACATCCATTTTCTCCACTCTACATCCATTGTCTGCACTCTACATCCATTTTATCCACTCTACATCCATTTTCTCCACTCTACACCCATTTTCTCCACTCTACATCCATTTTACCCACTCTACATCCATTTTTATCCACTCTACATCCATTTTCTGCACTCTACATCCATTTTTATCCACTCTACATCCATTTTATCCACTCTACGTCCATTTTCTCCACTCTAAATCCATTTTCTGCACTCTACATCCATTTTATCCACTCTACATCAATTTTATCCACTCTACATCCATTTTTATCCACTCTACATCCATTTTATCCACTCTACATCCATTTTATCCACTCTACATCCATTTTTATCCACTCTACATCCATTTTTATCCACTCTACATCAATTTTCTGCACTCTACATCCATTTTTACCCACTCTACATCCATTTTATCCACTCTACATCCATTTTCTCCACTCTACATCCATTTTTATCCACTCTACATCCATTTTCTGCACTCTACATCCATTTTATCCACTCTACATCCATTTTATCCACTCTACATCCATTTTCTCCACTCTACATCCATTTTCTGCACTCCACATCCATTTTATCCACTCTACATCCATTTTATCCACTCTACATCCATTTTATCCACTCTACATCCATTTTATCCACTCTACATCCATTTTCTCCACTCTACATCCATTTTCTCCACTCTACATCCATTTTTATCCACTCTACATCCGTTTTTATCCACTCTACATCCATTTTCTCCACTCTACATCCATTTTCTCCACTCTACATCCATTTTCTCCACTCCAGATGTATTTTCTGCACTATACATCCATTTTATCCACTCTACATCCATTTTCTGCACTCTACAACCATTTTATCCACTCTACATCCATTTTCTCCACTCTACATCCATTTTTAGCCACTCTACATCCATTTTCTCCACTCTACATCCATTTTACCCACTCTACATCCATTTTTATCCACTCTACATCCATTTTCTGCTCTCTACATCCATTTTTCTCCACTCTACATCCATTTTTATCCACTCTACATCCATTTTATCCACTCTACATCCATTTTTAACCACTCTACATCCATTTTCTGCACTCTACATCCATTTTCTCCACTCTACATCCATTTTACCCACTCTACATCCATTTTTATCCACTCTACATCCATTTTATCCACTCTACATCCATTTTATCCACTCTACACCCATTTTCTCCACCCTACATCCATTTTTATCCACTCTACATCCATTTTATCCACTCTACATCCATTTTTACCCACTCTACATCCATTTTATCCACTCTACATCCATTTTCTCCACTCTACATCCATTTTCTGCACTCTACATCCATTTTTATCCACTCTACATCCACTTTCTGCTCTCTACATCCATTTTTATCCACTCTACATCCATTTTTATCCACTCTACATCCATTTTTATCCACTCTACATCAATTTTCTGCACTCTACATCCATTTTTACCCACTCTACATCCATTTTCTCCACTCTACATCCATTTTCTCCACTCTACATCCATTTTCTGCACTCTACATCCATTTTTCTCCACTCTACATCCGTTTTTATCCACTCTACATCCATTTTCTCCACTCTACATCCATTTTTAACCACTCTACATCCATTTTCTGCACTCTACATCCATTTTCTCCACTCTACATCCATTTTACCCACTCTACATCCATTTTTATCCACTCTACATCCATTTTATCCACTCTACATCCATTTTATCCACTCTACACCCATTTTCTCCACCCTACATCCATTTTTATCCACTCTACATCCATTTTATCCACTCTACATCCATTTTTACCCACTCTACATCCATTTTATCCACTCTACATCCGTTTTTATCCACTCTACATCCATTTTCTCCACTCTACATCCATTTTCTGCACTCTACATCCATTTTATCCACTCTACATCCATTTTATCCACTCTACATCCATTTTATCCACTCTACATCCATTTTATCCACTCTACATCCATTTTCTCCACTCTACATCCATTTTCTCCACTCTACATCCATTTTTATCCACTCTACATCCGTTTTTATCCACTCTACATCCATTTTCTCCACTCTACATCCATTTTCTCCACTCTACATCCATTTTCTCCACTCCAGATGTATTTTCTGCACTATACATCCATTTTATCCACTCTACATCCATTTTCTGCACTCTACAACCATTTTATCCACTCTACATCCATTTTCTCCACTCTACATCCATTTTTAGCCACTCTACATCCATTTTCTCCACTCTACATCCATTTTATCCACTCTACATCCATTTTTATCCACTCTACATCCATTTTCTGCTCTCTACATCCATTTTTCTCCACTCTACATCCGTTTTTATCCACTCTACATCCATTTTCTCCACTCTACATCCATTTTTAACCACTCTACATCCATTTTCTGCACTCTACATCCATTTTCTCCACTCTACATCCATTTTACCCACTCTACATCCATTTTTATCCACTCTACATCCATTTTATCCACTCTACATCCATTTTATCCACTCTACACCCATTTTCTCCACCCTACATCCATTTTTATCCACTCTACATCCATTTTATCCACTCTACATCCATTTTTACCCACTCTACATCCATTTTATCCACTCTACATCCATTTTCTCCACTCTACATCCATTTTCTGCACTCTACATCCATTTTTATCCACTCTACATCCACTTTCTGCTCTCTACATCCATTTTTATCCACTCTACATCCATTTTTATCCACTCTACATCAATTTTCTGCACTCTACATCCATTTTTACCCACTCTACATCCATTTTATCCACTCTACATCCATTTTATCCACTCTACATCCATTTTCTGCACTCTACATCCATTTTTATCCACTCTACATCCGTTTTTATCCACTCTACATCCATTTTCTCCACTCTACATCCATTTTTAACCACTCTACATCCATTTTCTGCACTCTACATCCATTTTCTCCACTCTACATCCATTTTACCCACTCTACATCCATTTTTATCCACTCTACATCCATTTTCTGCTCTCTACATCCATTTTTATCCACTCTACATCCATTTTTATCCACTCTACATCCATTTTATCCACTCTACATCCATTTTATCCACTCTACATCCATTTTCTCCACTCTACATCCATTTTTATCCACTCTACATCCATTTTCTCCACTCTACATCCATTGTCTGCACTCTACATCCATTTTATCCACTCTACATCCATTTTGTCCACTCTACACCCATTTTCTCCACTCTACATCCATTTTACCCACTCTACATCCATTTTTATCCACTCTACATCCATTTTCTGCACTCTACATCCATTTTTATCCACTCTACATCCATTTTATCCACTCTACATCCATTTTCTCCACTCTAAATCCATTTTCTGCACTCTACATCCATTTTATCCACTCTACATCAATTTTATCCACTCTACATCCATTTTTATCCACTCTACATCCATTTTATCCACTCTACATCCATTTTATCCACTCTACATCCATTTTTATCCACTCTACATCCATTTTTATCCACTCTACATCAATTTTCTGCACTCTACATCCATTTTTACCCACTCTGCATCCATTTTATCCACTCTACATCCATTTTCTCCACTCTACATCCATTTTTATCCACTCTACATCCATTTTCTGCAC
The DNA here is from genome assembly GCA_933228935.1 of Pemphredon lugubris. NCBI lineage: Eukaryota > Metazoa > Arthropoda > Insecta > Hymenoptera > Crabronidae > Pemphredon > Pemphredon lugubris. The sequence goes on from OW121815.1 coordinate 30,516,666, forward strand.
TCTACATCCATTTTTATCCACTCTACATCCATTTTTATCCACTCTACATCCATTTTTATCCACTCTACATCCATTTTCTGCACTCTACATCCATTTTCTCCACTCTACATCCATTTTCTCCACTCCAGATCTATTTTCTGCACTATACATCCATTTTATCCACTCTACATCCATTTTCTGCACTCTACAACCATTTTATCCACTCTACATCCATTTTCTCCACTCTACATCCATTTTTAGCCACTCTACATCCATTTTCTCCACTCTACATCCATTTTACCCACTCTACATCCATTTTTATCCACTCTACATCCATTTTCTGCTCTCTACATCCATTTTTCTCCACTCTACATCCGTTTTTATCCACTCTACATCCATTTTCTCCACTCTACATCCATTTTTAACCACTCTACATCCATTTTCTGCACTCTACATCCATTTTCTCCACTCTACATCCATTTTACCCACTCTACATCCATTTTTATCCACTCTACATCCATTTTATCCACTCTACATCCATTTTATCCACTCTACACCCATTTTCTCCACCCTACATCCATTTTTATCCACTCTACATCCATTTTATCCACTCTACATCCATTTTTACCCACTCTACATCCATTTTATCCACTCTACATCCATTTTATCCACTCTACATCCATTTTCTGCACTCTACATCCATTTTTATCCACTCTACATCCACTTTCTGCTCTCTACATCCATTTTTATCCACTCTACATCCATTTTTATCCACTCTACATCCATTTTTATCCACTCTACATCAATTTTCTGCACTCTACATCCATTTTTACCCACTCTACATCCATTTTATCCACTCTACATCCATTTTCTCCACTCTACATCCATTTTCTGCACTCTACATCCATTTTTATCCACTCTACATCCGTTTTTATCCACTCTACATCCATTTTCTCCACTCTACATCCATTTTTAACCACTCTACATCCATTTTCTGCACTCTACATCCATTTTCTCCAATCTACATCCATTTTACCCACTCTACATCCATTTTTATCCACTCTACATCCATTTTCTGCTCTCTACATCCATTTTTATCCACTCTACATCCATTTTCTGCTCTCTACATCCATTTTTATCCACTCTACATCCATTTTTATCCACTCTACATCCATTTTATCCACTCTACATCCATTTTATCCACTCTACACCCATTTTCTCCACCCTACATCCATTTTTATCCACTCTACATCAATTTTCTCCACTCTACATCCATTGTCTGCACTCTACATCCATTTTATCCACTCTACATCCATTTTGTCCACTCTACACCCATTTTCTCCACTCTACATCCATTTTACCCACTCTACATCCATTTTTATCCACTCTACATCCATTTTCTGCACTCTACATCCATTTTTATCCACTCTACATCCATTTTATCCACTCTACGTCCATTTTCTCCACTCTAAATCCATTTTCTGCACTCTACATCCATTTTATCCACTCTACATCAATTTTATCCACTCTACATCCATTTTTATCCACTCTACATCCATTTTATCCACTCTACATCCATTTTATCCACTCTACATCCATTTTTATCCACTCTACATCCATTTTTATCCACTCTACATCAATTTTCTGCACTCTACATCCATTTTTACCCACTCTACATCCATTTTATCCACTCTACATCCATTTTCTCCACTCTACATCCATTTTTATCCACTCTACATCCATTTTCTGCACTCTACATCCATTTTTATCCACTCTACATCCATTTTTATCCACTCTACATCCATTTTTATCCACTCTACATCAATTTTCTGCACTCTACATCCATTTTTACCCACTCTACATCCATTTTATCCACTCTACATCCATTTTCTCCACTCTACATCCATTTTCTGCACTCTACATCCATTTTATCCACTCTACATCCATTTTATCCACTCTACATCCATTTTATCCACTCTACATCCATTTTATCCACTCTACATCCATTTTCTCCACTCTACATACATTTTACCCACTCTACATCCATTTTCTGCTCTCTACATCCATTTTTATCCACTCTACATCCATTTTTATCCACTCTACATCCATTTTCTCCACTCTACATCCATTTTACCCACTCTACATCCATTTTTATCCAGTCTACATCCATTTTTATCCACTGTACATCCATTTTATCCACTCTACATCCATTTTATCCACTCTACATCCATTTTATCCACTCTACACCCATTTTCTCCACCCTACATCCATTTTTATCCACTCTACATCCATTTTCTCCACTCTACATCCATTGTCTGCACTCTACATCCATTTTATCCACTCTACATCCATTTTTATCCACTCTACATCAATTTTCTGCACTCTACATCCATTTTTACCCACTCTACATCCATTTTCTCCACTCTAAATCCATTTTCTCCACTCTACATCCATTTTCTGCACTCTACATCCATTTTTATCCACTCTACATCCGTTTTTATCCACTTTACACCCATTTTCTCCACTCTACATCCATTTTACCCACTCTACATCCATTTTCTCCACTCTACATCCATTTTACCCACTCTACATCCATTGTCTGCACTCTACATCCATTTTATCCACTCTACATCCATTTTATCCACTCGACATCCATTTTATCCACTCTACATCCATTTTATCCACTCTACATCCATTTTCTCCACTCTACATCCATTTTCTGCACTCTACATCCATTTTATCCACTCTACATCCATTTTATCCACTCTACATCCATTTTATCCACTCTACATCCATTTTATCCACTCTACATCCATTTTATCCACTCTACATCCATTTTTATCCACTCTACATCCATTTTTATCCACTCTACATCCATTTTTATCCACTCTACATCCATTTTTATCCACTCTACATCAATTTTCTGCACTCTACATCCATTTTTACCCACTCTGCATCCATTTTATCCACTCTACATCCATTTTCTCCACTCTACATCCATTTTCTCCACTCTACATCCATTTTTATCCACTCTACATCCATTTTCTGCTCTCTACATACATTTTTATCCACTCTACATCCATTTTTATCCACTCTACATCCATTTTCTGCACTCTACATCCATTTTATCCACTCTACATCCATTTTATCCACTCTACATTCATTTTCTCCACTCTACATCCATTTTCTGCACTCCACATCCATTTTATCCACTCTACATCCATTTTATCCACTCTACATCCATTTTATCCACTCTACATCCATTTTATCCACTCTACATCCATTTTATCCACTCTACATCCATTTTATCCACTCTACATCCATTTTTATCCACTCTACATCCATTTTTATCCACTCTACATCAATTTTCTGCACTCTACATCCATTTTTACCCACTCTACATCCATTTTATCCACTCTACATCCATTTTCTCCACTCTACATCCATTTTCTCCACTCTACATCCATTTTATCCACTCTACATCCATTTTCTCCACTCTACATCCATTTTCTGCACTCCACATCCATTTTATCCACTCTACATCCATTTTATCCACTCTACATCCATTTTATCCACTCTACATCCATTTTATCCACTCTACATCCATTTTATCCACTCTACATCCATTTTATCCACTCTACATCCATTTTTATCCACTCTACATCCATTTTTATCCACTCTACATCCATTTTTATCCACTCTACATCAATTTTCTGCTCTCTACATCCATTTTTATCCACTCTACATCCATTTTTATCCACTCTACATCCATTTTATCCACTCTATATCCATTTTATCCACTCTACACCCATTTTCTCCACTCTACATCCATTTTACCCACTCTACATCCATTTTTATCCACTCTATATCCATTTTCTCCACTCTACATCCATTGTCTGCACTCTACATCCATTTTATCCACTCTACATCCATTTTATCCACTCTACATCCATTTTATCCACTCTACACCCATTTTCTCCACTCTACATCCATTTTACCCACTCTACATCCATTTTTATCCACTCTACATCCATTTTCTGCACTCTACATCCATTTTTATCCACTCTACTTCCATTTTATCCACTCTACACCCATTTTCTCCACCCTACATCCATTTTTATCCACTCTACATCCATTTTATCCACTCTACATCCATTTTTACCCACTCTACATCCATTTTATCCACTCTACATCCATTTTCTCCACTCTACATCCATTTTCTGCACTCTACATCCATTTTTATCCACTCTACATCCATTTTCTGCTCTCTACATCCATTTTTATCCACTCTACATCCATTTTTATCCACTCTACATCCATTTTTATCCACTCTACATCAATTTTCTGCACTCTACATCCATTTTTACCCACTCTACATCCATTTTCTCCACTCTACATCCATTTTCTCCACTCTACATCCATTTTCTGCACTCTACATCCATTTTTATCCACTCTACATCCGTTTTTATCCACTCTACATCCATTTTCTCCACTCTACATCCATTTTTAACCACTCTACATCCATTTTCTGCACTCTACATCCATTTTTACCCACTCTACATCCATTTTCTCCACTCTACATCCATTTTCTCCACTCTACATCCATTTTCTGCACTCTACATCCATTTTTATCCACTCTACATCCGTTTTTATCCACTCTACATCCATTTTCTCCACTCTACATCCATTTTTAACCACTCTACATCCATTTTCTGCACTCTACATCCATTTTCTCCACTCTACATACATTTTACCCACTCTACATCCATTTTTATCCACTCTACATCCATTTTCTGCTCTCTACATCCATTTTTATCCACTCTACATCCATTTTTATCCACTCTACATCCATTTTATCCACTCTACATCCATTTTATCCACTCTACACCCATTTTCTCCACCCTACATCCATTTTTATCCACTCTACATCCATTTTCTCCACTCTACATCCATTGTCTGCACTCTACATCCATTTTATCCACTCTACATCCATTTTGTCCACTCTACACCCATTTTCTCCACTCTACATCCATTTTACCCACTCTACATCCATTTTTATCCACTCTACATCCATTTTCTGCACTCTACATCCATTTTTATCCACTCTACATCCATTTTATCCACTCTACGTCCATTTTCTCCACTCTAAATCCATTTTCTGCACTCTACATCCATTTTATCCACTCTACATCAATTTTATCCACTCTACATCCATTTTTATCCACTCTACATCCATTTTATCCACTCTACATCCATTTTATCCACTCTACATCCATTTTTATCCACTCTACATCCATTTTTATCCACTCTACATCAATTTTCTGCACTCTACATCCATTTTTACCCACTCTGCATCCATTTTATCCACTCTACATCCATTTTCTCCACTCTACATCCATTTTTATCCACTCTACATCCATTTTCTGCACTCTACATCCATTTTATCCACTCTACATCCATTTTATCCACTCTACATCCATTTTCTCCACTCTACATCCATTTTCTGCACTCCACATCCATTTTATCCACTCTACATCCATTTTATCCACTCTACATCCATTTTATCCACTCTACATCCATTTTATCCACTCTACATCCATTTTCTCCACTCTACATCCATTTTCTCCACTCTACATCCATTTTTATCCACTCTACATCCGTTTTTATCCACTCTACATCCATTTTCTCCACTCTACATCCATTTTCTCCACTCTACATCCATTTTCTCCACTCCAGATGTATTTTCTGCACTATACATCCATTTTATCCACTCTACATCCATTTTCTGCACTCTACAACCATTTTATCCACTCTACATCCATTTTCTCCACTCTACATCCATTTTTAGCCACTCTACATCCATTTTCTCCACTCTACATCCATTTTACCCACTCTACATCCATTTTTATCCACTCTACATCCATTTTCTGCTCTCTACATCCATTTTTCTCCACTCTACATCCGTTTTTATCCACTCTACATCCATTTTCTCCACTCTACATCCATTTTTAACCACTCTACATCCATTTTCTGCACTCTACATCCATTTTCTCCACTCTACATCCATTTTACCCACTCTACATCCATTTTTATCCACTCTACATCCATTTTATCCACTCTACATCCATTTTATCCACTCTACACCCATTTTCTCCACCCTACATCCATTTTTATCCACTCTACATCCATTTTATCCACTCTACATCCATTTTTACCCACTCTACATCCATTTTATCCACTCTACATCCATTTTCTCCACTCTACATCCATTTTCTGCACTCTACATCCATTTTTATCCACTCTACATCCGTTTTTATCCACTCTACATCCATTTTCTCCACTCTACATCCATTTTTATCCACTCTACATCCATTTTCTGCACTCTACATCCATTTTTACCCACTCTACATCCATTTTCTCCACTCTACATCCATTTTCTCCACTCTACATCCATTTTCTGCACTCTACATCCATTTTTATCCACTCTACATCCGTTTTTATCCACTCTACATCCATTTTCTCCACTCTACATCCATTTTTAACCACTCTACATCCATTTTCTCCACTCTACATCCATTTTCTCCACTCTACATCCATTTTACCCACTCTACATCCATTTTTATCCACTCTACATCCATTTTCTGCTCTCTACATCCATTTTTATCCACTCTACATCCATTTTTATCCACTCTACATCCATTTTATCCACTCTACATCCATTTTATCCACTCTACACCCATTTTCTCCACCCTACATCCATTTTTATCCACTCTACATCCATTTTCTCCACTCTACATCCATTGTCTGCACTCTACATCCATTTTATCCACTCTACATCCATTTTGTCCACTCTACACCCATTTTCTCCACTCTACATCCATTTTACCCACTCTACATCCATTTTTATCCACTCTACATCCATTTTCTGCACTCTACATCCATTTTTATCCACTCTACATCCATTTTATCCACTCTACGTCCATTTTCTCCACTCTAAATCCATTTTCTGCACTCTACATCCATTTTATCCACTCTACATCAATTTTATCCACTCTACATCCATTTTTATCCACTCTACATCCATTTTATCCACTCTACATCCATTTTATCCACTCTACATCCATTTTTATCCACTCTACATCCATTTTTATCCACTCTACATCAATTTTCTGCACTCTACATCCATTTTTACCCACTCTGCATCCATTTTATCCACTCTACATCCATTTTCTCCACTCTACATCCATTTTTATCCACTCTACATCCATTTTCTGCACTCTACATCCATTTTATCCACTCTACATCCATTTTATCCACTCTACATCCATTTTCTCCACTCTACATCCATTTTCTGCACTCCACATCCATTTTATCCACTCTACATCCATTTTATCCACTCTACATCCATTTTATCCACTCTACATCCATTTTATCCACTCTACATCCATTTTCTCCACTCTACATCCATTTTCTCCACTCTACATCCATTTTTATCCACTCTACATCCGTTTTTATCCACTCTACATCCATTTTCTCCACTCTACATCCATTTTCTCCACTCTACATCCATTTTCTCCACTCCAGATGTATTTTCTGCACTATACATCCATTTTATCCACTCTACATCCATTTTCTGCACTCTACAACCATTTTATCCACTCTACATCCATTTTCTCCACTCTACATCCATTTTTAGCCACTCTACATCCATTTTCTCCACTCTACATCCATTTTACCCACTCTACATCCATTTTTATCCACTCTACATCCATTTTCTGCTCTCTACATCCATTTTTCTCCACTCTACATCCGTTTTTATCCACTCTACATCCATTTTCTCCACTCTACATCCATTTTTAACCACTCTACATCCATTTTCTGCACTCTACATCCATTTTCTCCACTCTACATCCATTTTACCCACTCTACATCCATTTTTACCCACTCTGCATCCATTTTATCCACTCTACATCCATTTTCTCCACTCTACATCCATTTTCTGCACTCTACATCCATTTTTATCCACTCTACATCCATTTTCTGCTCTCTACATACATTTTTATCCACTCTACATCCATTTTTATCCACTCTACATCCATTTTCTGCACTCTACATCCATTTTATCCACTCTACATCCATTTTATCCACTCTACATTCATTTTCTCCACTCTACATCCATTTTCTGCACTCCACATCCATTTTATCCACTCTACATCCATTTTATCCACTCTACATCCATTTTATCCACTCTACATCCATTTTATCCACTCTACATCCATTTTATCCACTCTACATCCATTTTATCCACTCTACATCCATTTTTATCCACTCTACATCCATTTTTATCCACTCTACATCAATTTTCTGCACTCTACATCCATTTTTACCCACTCTACATCCATTTTATCCACTCTACATCCATTTTCTCCACTCTACATCCATTTTCTCCACTCTACATCCATTTTATCCACTCTACATCCATTTTCTCCACTCTACATCCATTTTCTGCACTCCACATCCATTTTATCCACTCTACATCCATTTTATCCACTCTACATCCATTTTATCCACTCTACATCCATTTTATCCACTCTACATCCATTTTATCCACTCTACATCCATTTTATCCACTCTACATCCATTTTTATCCACTCTACATCCATTTTTATCCACTCTACATCCATTTTTATCCACTCTACATCAATTTTCTGCTCTCTACATCCATTTTTATCCACTCTACATCCATTTTTATCCACTCTACATCCATTTTATCCACTCTATATCCATTTTATCCACTCTACACCCATTTTCTCCACTCTACATCCATTTTACCCACTCTACATCCATTTTTATCCACTCTATATCCATTTTCTCCACTCTACATCCATTGTCTGCACTCTACATCCATTTTATCCACTCTACATCCATTTTATCCACTCTACATCCATTTTATCCACTCTACATCCATTTTATCCACTCTACATCCATTTTATCCACTCTACATCCATTTTATCCACTCTACATCCATTTTCTCCACTCCAGATCTATTTTCTGCACTATACATCCATTTTATCCACTCTACATCCATTTTCTGCACTCTACAACCATTTTATCCACTCTACATCCATTTTCTCCACTCTACATCCATTTTTAGCCACTCTACATCCATTTTCTCCACTCTACATCAATTTTATCCACTCTACATCCATTTTTATCCACTCTACATCCATTTTCTGCTCTCTACATCCATTTTTATCCACTCTACATCCGTTTTTATCCACTCTACATCCATTTTCTCCACTCTACATCCATTTTTAACCACTCTACATCCATTTTCTGCACTCTACATCCATTTTCTCCACTCTACATCCATTTTACCCACTCTACATCCATTTTTATCCACTCTACATCCATTTTATCCACTCTACATCCATTTTATCCACTCTACACCCATTTTCTCCACCCTACATCCATTTTTATCCACTCTACATCCATTTTATCCACTCTACATCCATTTTTACCCACTCTACATCCATTTTATCCACTCTACATCCATTTTCTCCACTCTACATCCATTTTCTGCACTCTACATCCATTTTTATCCACTCTACATCCATTTTCTGCTCTCTACATCCATTTTTATCCACTCTACATCCATTTTTATCCACTCTACATCCATTTTTATCCACTCTACATCAATTTTCTGCACTCTACATCCATTTTTACCCACTCTACATCCATTTTCTCCACTCTACATCCATTTTCTCCACTCTACATCCATTTTCTGCACTCTACATCCATTTTTATCCACTCTACATCCGTTTTTATCCACTCTACATCCATTTTCTCCACTCTACATCCATTTTTAACCACTCTACATCCATTTTCTGCACTCTACATCCATTTTTACCCACTCTACATCCATTTTCTCCACTCTACATCCATTTTCTCCACTCTACATCCATTTTCTGCACTCTACATCCATTTTTATCCACTCTACATCCGTTTTTATCCACTCTACATCCATTTTCTCCACTCTACATCCATTTTTAACCACTCTACATCCATTTTCTGCACTCTACATCCATTTTCTCCACTCTACATCCATTTTATCCACTCTACATCCATTTTTATCCACTCTACATCCATTTTCTGCTCTCTACATCCATTTTTATCCACTCTACATCCATTTTTATCCACTCTACATCCATTTTATCCACTCTACATCCATTTTATCCACTCTACACCCATTTTCTCCACCCTACATCCATTTTTATCCACTCTACATCCATTTTCTCCACTCTACATCCATTGTCTGCACTCTACATCCATTTTATCCACTCTACATCCATTTTGTCCACTCTACATCCATTTTATCCACTCTACATCCATTTTACCCACTCTACATCCATTTTTATCCACTCTACATCCATTTTCTGCACTCTACATCCATTTTTATCCACTCTACATCCATTTTATCCACTCTACGTCCATTTTCTCCACTCTAAATCCATTTTCTGCACTCTACATCCATTTTATCCACTCTACATCAATTTTATCCACTCTACATCCATTTTTATCCACTCTACATCCATTTTATCCACTCTACATCCATTTTATCCACTCTACATCCATTTTTATCCACTCTACATCCATTTTTATCCACTCTACATCAATTTTCTGCACTCTACATCCATTTTTACCCACTCTGCATCCATTTTATCCACTCTACATCCATTTTCTCCACTCTACATCCATTTTTATCCACTCTACATCCATTTTCTGCACTCTACATCCATTTTATCCACTCTACATCCATTTTATCCACTCTACATCCATTTTCTCCACTCTACATCCATTTTCTGCACTCCACATCCATTTTATCCACTCTACATCCATTTTATCCACTCTACATCCATTTTATCCACTCTACATCCATTTTATCCACTCTACATCCATTTTCTCCACTCTACATCCATTTTCTCCACTCTACATCCATTTTTATCCACTCTACATCCGTTTTTATCCACTCTACATCCATTTTCTCCACTCTACATCCATTTTCTCCACTCTACATCCATTTTCTCCACTCCAGATGTATTTTCTGCACTATACATCCATTTTATCCACTCTACATCCATTTTCTGCACTCTACAACCATTTTCTCCACTCTACATCCATTTTCTCCACTCTACATCCATTTTTAGCCACTCTACATCCATTTTCTCCACTCTACATCCATTTTACCCACTCTACATCCATTTTTATCCACTCTACATCCATTTTCTGCTCTCTACATCCATTTTTCTCCACTCTACATCCGTTTTTATCCACTCTACATCCATTTTCTCCACTCTACATCCATTTTTAACCACTCTACATCCATTTTCTGCACTCTACATCCATTTTCTCCACTCTACATCCATTTTACCCACTCTACATCCATTTTTATCCACTCTACATCCATTTTATCCACTCTACATCCATTTTATCCACTCTACACCCATTTTCTCCACCCTACATCCATTTTTATCCACTCTACATCCATTTTATCCACTCTACATCCATTTTTACCCACTCTACATCCATTTTATCCACTCTACATCCATTTTCTCCACTCTACATCCATTTTCTGCACTCTACATCCATTTTTATCCACTCTACATCCGTTTTTATCCACTCTACATCCATTTTCTCCACTCTACATCCATTTTTAACCACTCTACATCCATTTTCTGCACTCTACATCCATTTTTACCCACTCTACATCCATTTTCTCCACTCTACATCCATTTTCTCCACTCTACATCCATTTTCTGCACTCTACATCCATTTTTATCCACTCTACATCCGTTTTTATCCACTCTACATCCATTTTCTCCACTCTACATCCATTTTTAACCACTCTACATCCATTTTCTGCACTCTACACCCATTTTCTCCACTCTACATCCATTTTACCCACTCTACATCCATTTTTATCCACTCTACATCCATTTTCTGCTCTCTACATCCATTTTTATCCACTCTACATCCATTTTTATCCACTCTACATCCATTTTATCCACTCTACATCCATTTTATCCACTCTACACCCATTTTCTCCACCCTACATCCATTTTTATCCACTCTACATCCATTTTCTCCACTCTACATCCATTGTCTGCACTCTACATCCATTTTATCCACTCTACATCCATTTTGTCCACTCTACACCCATTTTCTCCACTCTACATCCATTTTACCCACTCTACATCCATTTTTATCCACTCTACATCCATTTTCTGCACTCTACATCCATTTTTATCCACTCTACATCCATTTTATCCACTCTACGTCCATTTTCTCCACTCTAAATCCATTTTCTGCACTCTACATCCATTTTATCCACTCTACATCAATTTTATCCACTCTACATCCATTTTTATCCACTCTACATCCATTTTATCCACTCTACATCCATTTTATCCACTCTACATCCATTTTTATCCACTCTACATCCATTTTTATCCACTCTACATCAATTTTCTGCACTCTACATCCATTTTTACCCACTCTGCATCCATTTTATCCACTCTACATCCATTTTCTCCACTCTACATCCATTTTTATCCACTCTACATCCATTTTCTGCACTCTACATCCATTTTATCCACTCTACATCCATTTTATCCACTCTACATCCATTTTCTCCACTCTACATCCATTTTCTGCACTCCACATCCATTTTATCCACTCTACATCCATTTTATCCACTCTACATCCATTTTATCCACTCTACATCCATTTTATCCACTCTACATCCATTTTCTCCACTCTACATCCATTTTCTCCACTCTACATCCATTTTTATCCACTCTACATCCGTTTTTATCCACTCTACATCCATTTTCTCCACTCTACATCCATTTTCTCCACTCTACATCCATTTTCTCCACTCCAGATGTATTTTCTGCACTATACATCCATTTTATCCACTCTACATCCATTTTCTGCACTCTACAACCATTTTATCCACTCTACATCCATTTTCTCCACTCTACATCCATTTTTAGCCACTCTACATCCATTTTCTCCACTCTACATCCATTTTACCCACTCTACATCCATTTTTATCCACTCTACATCCATTTTATCCACTCTACATCCATTTTTCTCCACTCTACATCCGTTTTTATCCACTCTACATCCATTTTCTCCACTCTACATCCATTTTTAACCACTCTACATCCATTTTCTGCACTCTACATCCATTTTCTCCACTCTACATCCATTTTACCCACTCTACATCCATTTTTATCCACTCTACATCCATTTTATCCACTCTACATCCATTTTATCCACTCTACACCCATTTTCTCCACCCTACATCCATTTTTATCCACTCTACATCCATTTTATCCACTCTACATCCATTTTTACCCACTCTACATCCATTTTATCCACTCTACATCCATTTTCTCCACTCTACATCCATTTTCTGCACTCTACATCCATTTTTATCCACTCTACATCCACTTTCTGCTCTCTACATCCATTTTTATCCACTCTACATCCATTTTTATCCACTCTACATCCATTTTTATCCACTCTACATCAATTTTCTCCACTCTACATCCATTTTTACCCACTCTACATCCATTTTCTCCACTCTACATCCATTTTCTCCACTCTACATCCATTTTCTGCACTCTACATCCATTTTTCTCCACTCTACATCCGTTTTTATCCACTCTACATCCATTTTCTCCACTCTACATCCATTTTTAACCACTCTACATCCATTTTCTGCACTCTACATCCATTTTCTCCACTCTACATCCATTTTACCCACTCTACATCCATTTTTATCCACTCTACATCCATTTTATCCACTCTACATCCATTTTATCCACTCTACACCCATTTTCTCCACCCTACATCCATTTTTATCCACTCTACATCCATTTTATCCACTCTACATCCATTTTTACCCACTCTACATCCATTTTATCCACTCTACATCCGTTTTTATCCACTCTACATCCATTTTCTCCACTCTACATCCATTTTCTGCACTCTACATCCATTTTATCCACTCTACATCCATTTTATCCACTCTACATCCATTTTATCCACTCTACATCCATTTTATCCACTCTACATCCATTTTCTCCACTCTACATCCATTTTCTCCACTCTACATCCATTTTTATCCACTCTACATCCGTTTTTATCCACTCTACATCCATTTTCTCCACTCTACATCCATTTTCTCCACTCTACATCCATTTTCTCCACTCCAGATGTATTTTCTGCACTATACATCCATTTTATCCACTCTACATCCATTTTCTGCACTCTACAACCATTTTATCCACTCTACATCCATTTTCTCCACTCTACATCCATTTTTAGCCACTCTACATCCATTTTCTCCACTCTACATCCATTTTACCCACTCTACATCCATTTTTATCCACTCTACATCCATTTTCTGCTCTCTACATCCATTTTTCTCCACTCTACATCCGTTTTTATCCACTCTACATCCATTTTCTCCACTCTACATCCATTTTTAACCACTCTACATCCATTTTCTGCACTCTACATCCATTTTCTCCACTCTACATCCATTTTACCCACTCTACATCCATTTTTATCCACTCTACATCCATTTTATCCACTCTACATCCATTTTATCCACTCTACACCCATTTTCTCCACCCTACATCCATTTTTATCCACTCTACATCCATTTTATCCACTCTACATCCATTTTTACCCACTCTACATCCATTTTATCCACTCTACATCCATTTTATCCACTCTATATCCATTTTATCCACTCTACACCCATTTCTCCACTCTACATCCATTTTACCCACTCTACATCCATTTTTATCCACTCTATATCCATTTTCTCCACTCTACATCCATTGTCTGCACTCTACATCCATTTTATCCACTCTACATCCATTTTATCCACTCTACATCCATTTTATCCACTCTACACCCATTTTCTCCACTCTACATCCATTTTAACCCACTCTACATCCATTTTTATCCACTCTACATCCATTTTCTGCACTCTACATCCATTTTTATCCACTCTACTTCCATTTATCCACTCTACACCCTTTTTCTCCACCCTACATCCATTTTTTATCCACTCTACATCCATTTTATCCACTCTACATCCATTTTACCCACTCTACATCCATTTTATCCACTCTACATCCATTTTCTCCACTCTACATCCATTTTCTGCACTCTACATCCATTTTTATCCACTCTACATCCATTTTCTGCTCTCTACATCCATTTTTATCCACTCTACATCCATTTTTATCCACTCTACATCCATTTTTATCCACTCTACATCAATTTTCTGCACTCTACATCCATTTTTACCCCACTCTACATCCATTTTATCCACTCTACATCCATTTTCACTCCACTCTACATCCATTTTCTGCACTCTACATCCATTTTTATCCACTCTACATCCGTTTTTATCCACTCTACATCCATTTTCCTCCACTCTACATCCATTTTTAACCACTCTACATCCATTTCTGCACTCTACATCCATTTTTACCCACTCTACATCCATTTTCTCCACTCTACATCCATTTTCTCCACTCTACATCCATTTTCTGCACTCTACATCCATTTTTATCCACTCTACATCCGTTTTTATCCACTCTACATCCATTTTCTCCACTCTACATCCATTTTTAACCACTCTACATCCATTTTCTGCACTCTACATCCATTTTCTCCACTCTACATCCATTTTACCCACTCTACATCCATTTTTATCCACTCTAAATCCATTTTCTGCTCTCTACATCCATTTTTATCCACTCTACATCCATTTTTATCCACTCTACATCCATTTTATCCACTCTACATCCATTTTATCCACTCTACACCCATTTTCTCCACCCTACATCCATTTTTATTCCACTCTACATCCATTTTCTCCACTCTACATCCATTGTCTGCACTCTACATCCATTTTATCCACTCTACATCCATTTTCTGCACTCTACACCCATTTTCTCCACTCTACATCCATTTTACCCACTCTACATCCATTTTTATCCACTCTACATCCATTTTCTGCACTCTACATCCATTTTATATCCACTCTACATCCATTTATCCACTCTACGTCCATTTTCTCCACTCTAAAATCCATTTCTGCACTCTACATCCATTTTATCCACTCTACATCAATTTTATCCACTCTACATCCATTTTTATCCACTCTACATCCATTTTATCCACTCTACATCCATTTTATCCACTCTACATCCATTTTTATCCACTCTACATCCATTTTTATCCACTCTACATCAATTTTCTGCACTCTACATCCATTTTTACCCACTCTGCATCCATTTTATCCACTCTACATCCATTTTCTCCACTCTACATCCATTTTTATCCACTCTACATCCATTTTCTGCACTCTACATCCATTTTATCCACTCTACATCCATTTTATCCACTCTACATCCATTTTCTCCACTCTACATCCATTTTCTGCACTCCACATCCATTTTATCCACTCTACATCCATTTTATCCACTCTACATCCATTTTATCCACTCTACATCCATTTTATCCACTCTACATCCATTTTCTCCACTCTACATCCATTTTCTCCACTCTACATCCATTTTTATCCACTCTACATCCGTTTTTATCCACTCTACATCCATTTTCTCCACTCTACATCCATTTTCTCCACTCTACATCCATTTTCTCCACTCCAGATGTATTTTCTGCACTATACATCCATTTTATCCACTCTACATCCATTTTCTGCACTCTACAACCATTTTATCCACTCTACATCCATTTTCTCCACTCTACATCCATTTTTAGCCACTCTACATCCATTTTCTCCACTCTACATCCATTTTACCCACTCTACATCCATTTTTATCCACTCTACATCCATTTTCTGCTCTCTACATCCATTTTTCTCCACTCTACATCCGTTTTTTATCCACTCTACATCCATTTTCTCCACTCTACATCCATTTTTAACCACTCTACATCCATTTTCTGCACTCTACATCCATTTTCTCCACTCTACATCCATTTTACCCACTCTACATCCATTTTTATCCACTCTACATCCATTTTATCCACTCTACATCCATTTTATCCACTCTACACCCATTTTCTCCACCCTACATCCATTTTTATCCACTCTACATCCATTTTATCCACTCTACATCCATTTTTACCCACTCTACATCCATTTTATCCACTCTACATCCATTTTCTCCACTCTACATCCATTTTCTGCACTCTACATCCATTTTTATCCACTCTACATCCGTTTTTATCCACTCTACATCCATTTTCTCCACTCTACATCCATTTTTAACCACTCTACATCCATTTTCTGCACTCTACATCCATTTTTACCCACTCTACATCCATTTTCTCCACTCTACATCCATTTTCTCCACTCTACATCCATTTTCTGCACTCTACATCCATTTTTATCCACTCTACATCCGTTTTTATCCACTCTACATCCATTTTCTCCACTCTACATCCATTTTTAACCACTCTACATCCATTTTCTGCACTCTACATCCATTTTCTCCACTCTACATCCATTTTACCCACTCTACATCCATTTTTATCCACTCTACATCCATTTTCTGCTCTCTACATCCATTTTTATCCACTCTACATCCATTTTTATCCACTCTACATCCATTTTATCCACTCTACATCCATTTTATCCACTCTACACCCATTTTCTCCACCCTACATCCATTTTTATCCACTCTACATCCATTTTCTCCACTCTACATCCATTGTCTGCACTCTACATCCATTTTATCCACTCTACATCCATTTTGTCCACTCTACACCCATTTTCTCCACTCTACATCCATTTTACCCACTCTACATCCATTTTTATCCACTCTACATCCATTTTCTGCACTCTACATCCATTTTTATCCACTCTACATCCATTTTATCCACTCTACGTCCATTTTCTCCACTCTAAATCCATTTTCTGCACTCTACATCCATTTTATCCACTCTACATCAATTTTATCCACTCTACATCCATTTTTATCCACTCTACATCCATTTTATCCACTCTACATCCATTTTATCCACTCTACATCCATTTTTATCCACTCTACATCCATTTTTATCCACTCTACATCAATTTTCTGCACTCTACATCCATTTTTACCCACTCTGCATCCATTTTATCCACTCTACATCCATTTTCTCCACTCTACATCCATTTTTATCCACTCTACATCCATTTTCTGCACTCTACATCCATTTTATCCACTCTACATCCATTTTATCCACTCTACATCCATTTTCTCCACTCTACATCCATTTTCTGCACTCCACATCCATTTTATCCACTCTACATCCATTTTATCCACTCTACATCCATTTTATCCACTCTACATCCATTTTATCCACTCTACATCCATTTTCTCCACTCTACATCCATTTTCTCCACTCTACATCCATTTTTATCCACTCTACATCCGTTTTTATCCACTCTACATCCATTTTCTCCACTCTACATCCATTTTCTCCACTCTACATCCATTTTCTCCACTCCAGATGTATTTTCTGCACTATACATCCATTTTATCCACTCTACATCCATTTTCTGCACTCTACAACCATTTTATCCACTCTACATCCATTTTCTCCACTCTACATCCATTTTTAGCCACTCTACATCCATTTTCTCCACTCTACATCCATTTTACCCACTCTACATCCATTTTATCCACTCTACATCCATTTTATCCACTCTACATCCATTTTTATCCACTCTACATCCATTTTTATCCACTCTACATCAATTTTCTGCACTCTACATCCATTTTTACCCACTCTACATCCATTTTATCCACTCTACATCCATTTTCTCCACTCTACATCCATTTTCTCCACTCTACATCCATTTTATCCACTCTACATCCATTTTCTCCACTCTACATCCATTTTCTGCACTCCACATCCATTTTATCCACTCTACATCCATTTTATCCACTCTACATCCATTTTATCCACTCTACATCCATTTTATCCACTCTACATCCATTTTATCCACTCTACATCCATTTTATCCACTCTACATCCATTTTTATCCACTCTACATCCATTTTTATCCACTCTACATCCATTTTTATCCACTCTACATCAATTTTCTGCTCTCTACATCCATTTTTATCCACTCTACATCCATTTTTATCCACTCTACATCCATTTTATCCACTCTATATCCATTTTATCCACTCTACACCCATTTTCTCCACTCTACATCCATTTTACCCACTCTACATCCATTTTTATCCACTCTATATCCATTTTCTCCACTCTACATCCATTGTCTGCACTCTACATCCATTTTATCCACTCTACATCCATTTTATCCACTCTACATCCATTTTATCCACTCTACACCCATTTTCTCCACTCTACATCCATTTTACCCACTCTACATCCATTTTTATCCACTCTACATCCATTTTCTGCACTCTACATCCATTTTTATCCACTCTACTTCCATTTTATCCACTCTACACCCATTTTCTCCACCCTACATCCATTTTTATCCACTCTACATCCATTTTATCCACTCTACATCCATTTTTACCCACTCTACATCCATTTTATCCACTCTACATCCATTTTCTCCACTCTACATCCATTTTCTGCACTCTACATCCATTTTTATCCACTCTACATCCATTTTCTGCTCTCTACATCCATTTTTATCCACTCTACATCCATTTTTATCCACTCTACATCCATTTTTATCCACTCTACATCAATTTTCTGCACTCTACATCCATTTTTACCCACTCTACATCCATTTTCTCCACTCTACATCCATTTTCTCCACTCTACATCCATTTTCTGCACTCTACATCCATTTTTATCCACTCTACATCCGTTTTTATCCACTCTACATCCATTTTCTCCACTCTACATCCATTTTTAACCACTCTACATCCATTTTCTGCACTCTACATCCATTTTTACCCACTCTACATCCATTTTCTCCACTCTACATCCATTTTCTCCACTCTACATCCATTTTCTGCACTCTACATCCATTTTTATCCACTCTACATCCGTTTTTATCCACTCTACATCCATTTTCTCCACTCTACATCCATTTTTAACCACTCTACATCCATTTTCTGCACTCTACATCCATTTTCTCCACTCTACATCCATTTTACCCACTCTACATCCATTTTTATCCACTCTACATCCATTTTCTGCTCTCTACATCCATTTTTATCCACTCTACATCCATTTTTATCCACTCTACATCCATTTTATCCACTCTACATCCATTTTATCCACTCTACACCCATTTTCTCCACCCTACATCCATTTTTATCCACTCTACATCCATTTTCTGCACTCTACATCCATTTTTATCCACTCTACATCCGTTTTTATCCACTCTACATCCATTTTCTCCACTCTACATCCATTTTCTCCACTCTACATCCATTTTTAACCACTCTACATCCATTTTCTGCACTCTACATCCATTTTTACCCACTCTACATCCATTTTCTCCACTCTACATCCATTTTCTCCACTCTACATCCATTTTCTGCACTCTACATCCATTTTTATCCACTCTACATCCGTTTTTATCCACTCTACATCCATTTTCTCCACTCTACATCCATTTTTAACCACTCTACATCCATTTTCTGCACTCTACATCCATTTTCTCCACTCTACATCCATTTTACCCACTCTACATCCATTTTTATCCACTCTACATCCATTTTCTGCTCTCTACATCCATTTTTATCCACTCTACATCCATTTTACCCACTCTACATCCATTTTTATCCACTCTACATCCATTTTCTGCACTCTACATCCATTTTTATCCACTCTACATCCATTTTATCCACTCTACGTCCATTTTCTCCACTCTAAATCCATTTTCTGCACTCTACATCCATTTTATCCACTCTACATCAATTTTATCCACTCTACATCCATTTTTATCCACTCTACATCCATTTTATCCACTCTACATCCATTTTATCCACTCTACATCCATTTTTATCCACTCTACATCCATTTTTATCCACTCTACATCAATTTTCTGCACTCTACATCCATTTTTACCCACTCTGCATCCATTTTATCCACTCTACATCCATTTTCTCCACTCTACATCCATTTTTATCCACTCTACATCCATTTTCTGCACTCTACATCCATTTTATCCACTCTACATCCATTTTATCCACTCTACATCCATTTTCTCCACTCTACATCCATTTTCTGCACTCCACATCCATTTTATCCACTCTACATCCATTTTATCCACTCTACATCCATTTTATCCACTCTACATCCATTTTATCCACTCTACATCCATTTTCTCCACTCTACATCCATTTTCTCCACTCTACATCCATTTTTATCCACTCTACATCCGTTTTTATCCACTCTACATCCATTTTCTCCACTCTACATCCATTTTCTCCACTCTACATCCATTTTCTCCACTCCAGATGTATTTTCTGCACTATACATCCATTTTATCCACTCTACATCCATTTTCTGCACTCTACAACCATTTTATCCACTCTACATCCATTTTCTCCACTCTACATCCATTTTTAGCCACTCTACATCCATTTTATCCACTCTACATCCATTTTACCCACTCTACATCCATTTTTATCCACTCTACATCCATTTTCTGCTCTCTACATCCATTTTTCTCCACTCTACATCCGTTTTTATCCACTCTACATCCATTTTCTCCACTCTACATCCATTTTTAACCACTCTACATCCATTTTCTGCACTCTACATCCATTTTCTCCACTCTACATCCATTTTACCCACTCTACATCCATTTTTATCCACTCTACATCCATTTTATCCACTCTACATCCATTTTATCCACTCTACACCCATTTTCTCCACCCTACATCCATTTTTATCCACTCTACATCCATTTTATCCACTCTACATCCATTTTTACCCACTCTACATCCATTTTATCCACTCTACATCCATTTTCTCCACTCTACATCCATTTTCTGCACTCTACATCCATTTTTATCCACTCTACATCCGTTTTTATCCACTCTACATCCATTTTCTCCACTCTACATCCATTTTTAACCACTCTACATCCATTTTCTGCACTCTACATCCATTTTTACCCACTCTACATCCATTTTCTCCACTCTACATCCATTTTCTCCACTCTACATCCATTTTCTGCACTCTACATCCATTTTTATCCACTCTACATCCGTTTTTATCCACTCTACATCCATTTTCTCCACTCTACATCCATTTTTAACCACTCTACATCCATTTTCTGCACTCTACATCCATTTTCTCCACTCTACATCCATTTTACCCACTCTACATCCATTTTTATCCACTCTACATCCATTTTCTGCTCTCTACATCCATTTTTATCCACTCTACATCCATTTTTATCCACTCTACATCCATTTTATCCACTCTACATCCATTTTATCCACTCTACACCCATTTTCTCCACCCTACATCCATTTTTATCCACTCTACATCCATTTTCTCCACTCTACATCCATTTTCTGCACTCTACATCCATTTTATCCACTCTACATCCATTTTGTCCACTCTACACCCATTTTCTCCACTCTACATCCATTTTACCCACTCTACATCCATTTTTATCCACTCTACATCCATTTTCTGCACTCTACATCCATTTTTATCCACTCTACATCCATTTTATCCACTCTACGTCCATTTTCTCCACTCTAAATCCATTTTCTGCACTCTACATCCATTTTATCCACTCTACATCAATTTTATCCACTCTACATCCATTTTTATCCACTCTACATCCATTTTATCCACTCTACATCCATTTTATCCACTCTACATCCATTTTTATCCACTCTACATCCATTTTTATCCACTCTACATCAATTTTCTGCACTCTACATCCATTTTTACCCACTCTGCATCCATTTTATCCACTCTACATCCATTTTCTCCACTCTACATCCATTTTTATCCACTCTACATCCATTTTCTGCACTCTACATCCATTTTATCCACTCTACATCCATTTTATCCACTCTACATCCATTTTCTCCACTCTACATCCATTTTCTGCACTCCACATCCATTTTATCCACTCTACATCCATTTTATCCACTCTACATCCATTTTATCCACTCTACATCCATTTTATCCACTCTACATCCATTTTCTCCACTCTACATCCATTTTCTCCACTCTACATCCATTTTTATCCACTCTACATCCGTTTTTATCCACTCTACATCCATTTTCTCCACTCTACA
Source organism: Pemphredon lugubris (assembly GCA_933228935.1). Classification (NCBI taxonomy): domain Eukaryota; kingdom Metazoa; phylum Arthropoda; class Insecta; order Hymenoptera; family Crabronidae; genus Pemphredon; species Pemphredon lugubris. The sequence continues at coordinate 30,540,017 of OW121815.1, forward strand.
TCCATTTTCTCCACTCTACATCCATTTTCTCCACTCCAGATGTATTTTCTGCACTATACATCCATTTTATCCACTCTACATCCATTTTCTGCACTCTACAACCATTTTATCCACTCTACATCCATTTTCTCCACTCTACATCCATTTTTAGCCACTCTACATCCATTTTCTCCACTCTACATCCATTTTACCCACTCTACATCCATTTTTATCCACTCTACATCCATTTTCTGCTCTCTACATCCATTTTTCTCCACTCTACATCCGTTTTTATCCACTCTACATCCATTTTCTCCACTCTACATCCATTTTTAACCACTCTACATCCATTTTCTGCACTCTACATCCATTTTCTCCACTCTACATCCATTTTACCCACTCTACATCCATTTTTACCCACTCTGCATCCATTTTATCCACTCTACATCCATTTTCTCCACTCTACATCCATTTTCTGCACTCTACATCCATTTTTATCCACTCTACATCCATTTTCTGCTCTCTACATACATTTTTATCCACTCTACATCCATTTTTATCCACTCTACATCCATTTTCTGCACTCTACATCCATTTTATCCACTCTACATCCATTTTATCCACTCTACATTCATTTTCTCCACTCTACATCCATTTTCTGCACTCCACATCCATTTTATCCACTCTACATCCATTTTATCCACTCTACATCCATTTTATCCACTCTACATCCATTTTATCCACTCTACATCCATTTTATCCACTCTACATCCATTTTATCCACTCTACATCCATTTTTATCCACTCTACATCCATTTTTATCCACTCTACATCAATTTTCTGCACTCTACATCCATTTTTACCCACTCTACATCCATTTTATCCACTCTACATCCATTTTCTCCACTCTACATCCATTTTCTCCACTCTACATCCATTTTATCCACTCTACATCCATTTTCTCCACTCTACATCCATTTTCTGCACTCCACATCCATTTTATCCACTCTACATCCATTTTATCCACTCTACATCCATTTTATCCACTCTACATCCATTTTATCCACTCTACATCCATTTTATCCACTCTACATCCATTTTATCCACTCTACATCCATTTTTATCCACTCTACATCCATTTTTATCCACTCTACATCCATTTTTATCCACTCTACATCAATTTTCTGCTCTCTACATCCATTTTTATCCACTCTACATCCATTTTTATCCACTCTACATCCATTTTATCCACTCTACATCCATTTTATCCACTCTACACCCATTTTCTCCACTCTACATCCATTTTACCCACTCTACATCCATTTTTATCCACTCTATATCCATTTTCTCCACTCTACATCCATTGTCTGCACTCTACATCCATTTTATCCACTCTACATCCATTTTATCCACTCTACATCCATTTTATCCACTCTACATCCATTTTATCCACTCTACATCCATTTTATCCACTCTACATCCATTTTATCCACTCTACATCCATTTTCTCCACTCCAGATCTATTTTCTGCACTATACATCCATTTTATCCACTCTACATCCATTTTCTGCACTCTACAACCATTTTATCCACTCTACATCCATTTTCTCCACTCTACATCCATTTTTAGCCACTCTACATCCATTTTCTCCACTCTACATCAATTTTACCCACTCTACATCCATTTTTATCCACTCTACATCCATTTTCTGCTCTCTACATCCATTTTTATCCACTCTACATCCGTTTTTATCCACTCTACATCCATTTTCTCCACTCTACATCCATTTTTAACCACTCTACATCCATTTTCTGCACTCTACATCCATTTTCTCCACTCTACATCCATTTTACCCACTCTACATCCATTTTTATCCACTCTACATCCATTTTATCCACTCTACATCCATTTTATCCACTCTACACCCATTTTATCCACCCTACATCCATTTTTATCCACTCTACATCCATTTTATCCACTCTACATCCATTTTTACCCACTCTACATCCATTTTATCCACTCTACATCCATTTTCTCCACTCTACATCCATTTTCTGCACTCTACATCCATTTTTATCCACTCTACATCCATTTTCTGCTCTCTACATCCATTTTTATCCACTCTACATCCATTTTTATCCACTCTACATCCATTTTTATCCACTCTACATCAATTTTCTGCACTCTACATCCATTTTTATCCACTCTACATCCATTTTCTCCACTCTACATCCATTTTCTCCACTCTACATCCATTTTCTGCACTCTACATCCATTTTTATCCACTCTACATCCGTTTTTATCCACTCTACATCCATTTTCTCCACTCTACATCCATTTTTATCCACTCTACATCCATTTTCTGCACTCTACATCCATTTTTACCCACTCTACATCCATTTTCTCCACTCTACATCCATTTTCTCCACTCTACATCCATTTTCTGCACTCTACATCCATTTTTATCCACTCTACATCCGTTTTTATCCACTCTACATCCATTTTCTCCACTCTACATCCATTTTTAACCACTCTACATCCATTTTATGCACTCTACATCCATTTTCTCCACTCTACATCCATTTTACCCACTCTACATCCATTTTTATCCACTCTACATCCATTTTCTGCTCTCTACATCCATTTTTATCCACTCTACATCCATTTTTATCCACTCTACATCCATTTTATCCACTCTACATCCATTTTATCCACTCTACACCCATTTTCTCCACCCTACATCCATTTTTATCCACTCTACATCCATTTTCTCCACTCTACATCCATTGTCTGCACTCTACATCCATTTTATCCACTCTACATCCATTTTGTCCACTCTACATCCATTTTCTCCACTCTACATCCATTTTACCCACTCTACATCCATTTTTATCCACTCTACATCCATTTTCTGCACTCTACATCCATTTTTATCCACTCTACATCCATTTTATCCACTCTACGTCCATTTTCTCCACTCTAAATCCATTTTCTGCACTCTACATCCATTTTATCCACTCTACATCAATTTTATCCACTCTACATCCATTTTTATCCACTCTACATCCATTTTATCCACTCTACATCCATTTTATCCACTCTACATCCATTTTTATCCACTCTACATCCATTTTTATCCACTCTACATCAATTTTCTGCACTCTACATCCATTTTTACCCACTCTACATCCATTTTATCCACTCTACATCCATTTTCTCCACTCTACATCCATTTTTATCCACTCTACATCCATTTTCTGCACTCTACATCCATTTTATCCACTCTACATCCATTTTATCCACTCTACATCCATTTTCTCCACTCTACATCCATTTTCTGCACTCCACATCCATTTTATCCACTCTACATCCATTTTATCCACTCTACATCCATTTTATCCACTCTACATCCATTTTATCCACTCTACATCCATTTTCTCCACTCTACATCCATTTTCTCCACTCTACATCCATTTTTATCCACTCTACATCCGTTTTTATCCACTCTACATCCATTTTCTCCACTCTACATCCATTTTCTCCACTCTACATCCATTTTCTCCACTCCAGATGTATTTTCTGCACTATACATCCATTTTATCCACTCTACATCCATTTTCTGCACTCTACAACCATTTTATCCACTCTACATCCATTTTCTCCACTCTACATCCATTTTTAGCCACTCTACATCCATTTTCTCCACTCTACATCCATTTTACCCACTCTACATCCATTTTTATCCACTCTACATCCATTTTCTGCTCTCTACATCCATTTTTCTCCACTCTACATCCGTTTTTATCCACTCTACATCCATTTTCTCCACTCTACATCCATTTTTAACCACTCTACATCCATTTTCTGCACTCTACATCCATTTTCTCCACTCTACATCCATTTTACCCACTCTACATCCATTTTTATCCACTCTACATCCATTTTATCCACTCTACATCCATTTTATCCACTCTACACCCATTTTCTCCACCCTACATCCATTTTTATCCACTCTACATCCATTTTATCCACTCTACATCCATTTTTACCCACTCTACATCCATTTTATCCACTCTACATCCATTTTCTCCACTCTACATCCATTTTCTGCACTCTACATCCATTTTTATCCACTCTACATCCGTTTTTATCCACTCTACATCCATTTTCTCCACTCTACATCCATTTTTAACCACTCTACATCCATTTTCTGCACTCTACATCCATTTTTACCCACTCTACATCCATTTTCTCCACTCTACATCCATTTTCTCCACTCTACATCCATTTTCTGCACTCTACATCCATTTTTATCCACTCTACATCCGTTTTTATCCACTCTACATCCATTTTCTCCACTCTACATCCATTTTTAACCACTCTACATCCATTTTCTGCACTCTACATCCATTTTCTCCACTCTACATCCATTTTACCCACTCTACATCCATTTTTATCCACTCTACATCCATTTTCTGCTCTCTACATCCATTTTTATCCACTCTACATCCATTTTTATCCACTCTACATCCATTTTATCCACTCTACATCCATTTTATCCACTCTACACCCATTTTCTCCACCCTACATCCATTTTTATCCACTCTACATCCATTTTCTCCACTCTACATCCATTGTCTGCACTCTACATCCATTTTATCCACTCTACATCCATTTTCTCCACTCTACACCCATTTTCTCCACTCTACATCCATTTTACCCACTCTACATCCATTTTTATCCACTCTACATCCATTTTCTGCACTCTACATCCATTTTTATCCACTCTACATCCATTTTATCCACTCTACGTCCATTTTCTCCACTCTAAATCCATTTTCTGCACTCTACATCCATTTTATCCACTCTACATCAATTTTATCCACTCTACATCCATTTTTATCCACTCTACATCCATTTTATCCACTCTACATCCATTTTATCCACTCTACATCCATTTTTATCCACTCTACATCCATTTTTATCCACTCTACATCAATTTTCTGCACTCTACATCCATTTTTACCCACTCTACATCCATTTTATCCACTCTACATCCATTTTCTCCACTCTACATCCATTTTTATCCACTCTACATCCATTTTCTGCACTCTACATCCATTTTATCCACTCTACATCCATTTTATCCACTCTACATCCATTTTCTCCACTCTACATCCATTTTCTGCACTCCACATCCATTTTATCCACTCTACATCCATTTTATCCACTCTACATCCATTTTATCCACTCTACATCCATTTTATCCACTCTACATCCATTTTCTCCACTCTACATCCATTTTCTCCACTCTACATCCATTTTTATCCACTCTACATCCGTTTTTATCCACTCTACATCCATTTTCTCCACTCTACATCCATTTTCTCCACTCTACATCCATTTTCTCCACTCCAGATGTATTTTCTGCACTATACATCCATTTTATCCACTCTACATCCATTTTCTGCACTCTACAACCATTTTATCCACTCTACATCCATTTTCTCCACTCTACATCCATTTTTAGCCACTCTACATCCATTTTCTCCACTCTACATCCATTTTACCCACTCTACATCCATTTTTATCCACTCTACATCCATTTTCTGCTCTCTACATCCATTTTTCTCCACTCTACATCCGTTTTTATCCACTCTACATCCATTTTCTCCACTCTACATCCATTTTTAACCACTCTACATCCATTTTCTGCACTCTACATCCATTTTCTCCACTCTACATCCATTTTACCCACTCTACATCCATTTTTATCCACTCTACATCCATTTTATCCACTCTACATCCATTTTATCCACTCTACACCCATTTTCTCCACCCTACATCCATTTTTATCCACTCTACATCCATTTTATCCACTCTACATCCATTTTTATCCACTCTACATCCATTTTATCCACTCTACATCCATTTTCTCCACTCTACATCCATTTTCTGCACTCTACATCCATTTTTATCCACTCTACATCCACTTTCTGCTCTCTACATCCATTTTTATCCACTCTACATCCATTTTTATCCACTCTACATCCATTTTTATCCACTCTACATCAATTTTCTGCACTCTACATCCATTTTTACCCACTCTACATCCATTTTCTCCACTCTACATCCATTTTCTCCACTCTACATCCATTTTCTGCACTCTACATCCATTTTTCTCCACTCTACATCCGTTTTTATCCACTCTACATCCATTTTCTCCACTCTACATCCATTTTTAACCACTCTACATCCATTTTCTGCACTCTACATCCATTTTCTCCACTCTACATCCATTTTACCCACTCTACATCCATTTTTATCCACTCTACATCCATTTTATCCACTCTACATCCATTTTATCCACTCTACACCCATTTTCTCCACCCTACATCCATTTTTATCCACTCTACATCCATTTTATCCACTCTACATCCATTTTTACCCACTCTACATCCATTTTATCCACTCTACATCCATTTTTATCCACTCTACATCCATTTTCTCCACTCTACATCCATTTTCTGCACTCCACATCCATTTTATCCACTCTACATCCATTTTATCCACTCTACATCCATTTTATCCACTCTACATCCATTTTATCCACTCTACATCCATTTTCTCCACTCTACATCCATTTTCTCCACTCTACATCCATTTTTATCCACTCTACATCCGTTTTTATCCACTCTACATCCATTTTCTCCACTCTACATCCATTTTCTCCACTCTACATCCATTTTCTCCACTCCAGATGTATTTTCTGCACTATACATCCATTTTATCCACTCTACATCCATTTTCTGCACTCTACAACCATTTTATCCACTCTACATCCATTTTCTCCACTCTACATCCATTTTTAGCCACTCTACATCCATTTTCTCCACTCTACATCCATTTTACCCACTCTACATCCATTTTTATCCACTCTACATCCATTTTCTGCTCTCTACATCCATTTTTCTCCACTCTACATCCGTTTTTATCCACTCTACATCCATTTTCTCCACTCTACATCCATTTTTAACCACTCTACATCCATTTTCTGCACTCTACATCCATTTTCTCCACTCTACATCCATTTTACCCACTCTACATCCATTTTTATCCACTCTACATCCATTTTATCCACTCTACATCCATTTTATCCACTCTACACCCATTTTCTCCACCCTACATCCATTTTTATCCACTCTACATCCATTTTATCCACTCTACATCCATTTTTACCCACTCTACATCCATTTTATCCACTCTACATCCATTTTCTCCACTCTACATCCATTTTCTGCACTCTACATCCATTTTTATCCACTCTACATCCACTTTCTGCTCTCTACATCCATTTTTATCCACTCTACATCCATTTTTATCCACTCTACATCAATTTTCTGCACTCTACATCCATTTTTACCCACTCTACATCCATTTTCTCCACTCTACATCCATTTTCTCCACTCTACATCCATTTTCTGCACTCTACATCCATTTTTATCCACTCTACATCCGTTTTTATCCACTCTACATCCATTTTCTCCACTCTACATCCATTTTTAACCACTCTACATCCATTTTCTGCACTCTACATCCATTTTATCCACTCTACATCCCTTTTACCCACTCTACATCCATTTTTATCCACTCTACATCCATTTTCTGCTCTCTACATCCATTTTTATCCACTCTACATCCATTTTTATCCACTCTACATCCATTTTATCCACTCTACATCCATTTTATCCACTCTACACCCATTTTCTCCACCCTACATCCATTTTTATCCACTCTACATCCATTTTATCCACTCTACATCCATTGTCTGCACTCTACATCCATTTTATCCACTCTACATCCATTTTGTCCACTCTACACCCATTTTCTCCACTCTACATCCATTTTCTCCACTCTACATCCATTTTTATCCACTCTACATCCATTTTCTGCACTCTACATCCATTTTTATCCACTCTACATCCATTTTATCCACTCTACGTCCATTTTCTCCACTCTAAATCCATTTTCTGCACTCTACATCCATTTTATCCACTCTACATCAATTTTATCCACTCTACATCCATTTTTATCCACTCTACATCCATTTTATCCACTCTACATCCATTTTATCCACTCTACATCCATTTTTATCCACTCTACATCCATTTTTATCCACTCTACATCAATTTTCTGCACTCTACATCCATTTTTACCCACTCTGCATCCATTTTATCCACTCTACATCCATTTTCTCCACTCTACATCCATTTTTATCCACTCTACATCCATTTTCTGCACTCTACATCCATTTTTATCCACTCTACATCCATTTTTATCCACTCTACATCCATTTTTATCCACTCTACATCAATTTTCTGCACTCTACATCCATTTTCTCCACTCTACATCCATTTTCTCCACTCCAGATCTATTTTCTGCACTATACATCCATTTTATCCACTCTACATCCATTTTCTGCACTCTACAACCATTTTATCCACTCTACATCCATTTTCTCCACTCTACATCCATTTTTAGCCACTCTACATCCATTTTCTCCACTCTACATCCATTTTACCCACTCTACATCCATTTTTATCCACTCTACATCCATTTTCTGCTCTCTACATCCATTTTTCTCCACTCTACATCCGTTTTTATCCACTCTACATCCATTTTCTCCACTCTACATCCATTTTTAACCACTCTACATCCATTTTCTGCACTCTACATCCATTTTCTCCACTCTACATCCATTTTACCCACTCTACATCCATTTTTATCCACTCTACATCCATTTTATCCACTCTACATCCATTTTATCCACTCTACACCCATTTTCTCCACCCTACATCCATTTTTATCCACTCTACATCCATTTTATCCACTCTACATCCATTTTTATCCACTCTACATCCATTTTATCCACTCTACATCCATTTTCTCCACTCTACATCCATTTTCTGCACTCTACATCCATTTTTATCCACTCTACATCCACTTTCTGCTCTCTACATCCATTTTTATCCACTCTACATCCATTTTTATCCACTCTACATCCATTTTTATCCACTCTACATCAATTTTCTGCACTCTACATCCATTTTTACCCACTCTACATCCATTTTCTCCACTCTACATCCATTTTATCCACTCTACATCCATTTTCTGCACTCTACATCCATTTTTATCCACTCTACATCCGTTTTTATCCACTCTACATCCATTTTCTCCACTCTACATCCATTTTTAACCACTCTACATCCATTTTCTGCACTCTACATCCATTTTCTCCAATCTACATCCATTTTACCCACTCTACATCCATTTTTATCCACTCTACATCCATTTTCTGCTCTCTACATCCATTTTTATCCACTCTACATCCATTTTCTGCTCTCTACATCCATTTTTATCCACTCTACATCCATTTTTATCCACTCTACATCCATTTTATCCACTCTACATCCATTTTATCCACTCTACACCCATTTTCTCCACCCTACATCCATTTTTATCCACTCTACATCAATTTTCTCCACTCTACATCCATTGTCTGCACTCTACATCCATTTTATCCACTCTACATCCATTTTATCCACTCTACACCCATTTTCTCCACTCTACATCCATTTTACCCACTCTACATCCATTTTTATCCACTCTACATCCATTTTCTGCACTCTACATCCATTTTTATCCACTCTACATCCATTTTATCCACTCTACGTCCATTTTCTCCACTCTAAATCCATTTTCTGCACTCTACATCCATTTTATCCACTCTACATCAATTTTATCCACTCTACATCCATTTTTATCCACTCTACATCCATTTTATCCACTCTACATCCATTTTATCCACTCTACATCCATTTTTATCCACTCTACATCCATTTTTATCCACTCTACATCAATTTTCTGCACTCTACATCCATTTTTACCCACTCTACATCCATTTTATCCACTCTACATCCATTTTCTCCACTCTACATCCATTTTTATCCACTCTACATCCATTTTCTGCACTCTACATCCATTTTTATCCACTCTACATCCATTTTTATCCACTCTACATCCATTTTTATCCACTCTACATCAATTTTCTGCACTCTACATCCATTTTTACCCACTCTACATCCATTTTATCCACTCTACATCCATTTTCTCCACTCTACATCCATTTTCTGCACTCTACATCCATTTTATCCACTCTACATCCATTTTATCCACTCTACATCCATTTTATCCACTCTACATCCATTTTATCCACTCTACATCCATTTTCTCCACTCTACATACATTTTACCCACTCTACATCCATTTTCTGCTCTCTACATCCATTTTTATCCACTCTACATCCATTTTTATCCACTCTACATCCATTTTCTCCACTCTACATCCATTTTATCCACTCTACATCCATTTTTATCCAGTCTACATCCATTTTTATCCACTGTACATCCATTTTATCCACTCTACATCCATTTTATCCACTCTACATCCATTTTATCCACTCTACACCCATTTTCTCCACCCTACATCCATTTTTATCCACTCTACATCCATTTTCTCCACTCTACATCCATTTTCTGCACTCTACATCCATTTTATCCACTCTACATCCATTTTTATCCACTCTACATCAATTTTCTGCACTCTACATCCATTTTTACCCACTCTACATCCATTTTCTCCACTCTAAATCCATTTTCTCCACTCTACATCCATTTTCTGCACTCTACATCCATTTTTATCCACTCTACATCCGTTTTTATCCACTTTACACCCATTTTCTCCACTCTACATCCATTTTACCCACTCTACATCCATTTTCTCCACTCTACATCCATTTTACCCACTCTACATCCATTGTCTGCACTCTACATCCATTTTATCCACTCTACATCCATTTTATCCACTCGACATCCATTTTATCCACTCTACATCCATTTTATCCACTCTACATCCATTTTCTCCACTCTACATCCATTTTCTGCACTCTACATCCATTTTATCCACTCTACATCCATTTTATCCACTCTACATCCATTTTATCCACTCTACATCCATTTTATCCACTCTACATCCATTTTATCCACTCTACATCCATTTTTATCCACTCTACATCCATTTTTATCCACTCTACATCCATTTTTATCCACTCTACATCCATTTTTATCCACTCTACATCAATTTTCTGCACTCTACATCCATTTTTACCCACTCTGCATCCATTTTATCCACTCTACATCCATTTTCTCCACTCTACATCCATTTTCTGCACTCTACATCCATTTTTATCCACTCTACATCCATTTTCTGCTCTCTACATACATTTTTATCCACTCTACATCCATTTTTATCCACTCTACATCCATTTTCTGCACTCTACATCCATTTTATCCACTCTACATCCATTTTATCCACTCTACATTCATTTTCTCCACTCTACATCCATTTTCTGCACTCCACATCCATTTTATCCACTCTACATCCATTTTATCCACTCTACATCCATTTTATCCACTCTACATCCATTTTATCCACTCTACATCCATTTTATCCACTCTACATCCATTTTATCCACTCTACATCCATTTTTATCCACTCTACATCCATTTTTATCCACTCTACATCAATTTTCTGCACTCTACATCCATTTTTACCCACTCTACATCCATTTTATCCACTCTACATCCATTTTCTCCACTCTACATCCATTTTCTCCACTCTACATCCATTTTATCCACTCTACATCCATTTTCTCCACTCTACATCCATTTTCTGCACTCCACATCCATTTTATCCACTCTACATCCATTTTATCCACTCTACATCCATTTTATCCACTCTACATCCATTTTATCCACTCTACATCCATTTTATCCACTCTACATCCATTTTATCCACTCTACATCCATTTTTATCCACTCTACATCCATTTTTATCCACTCTACATCCATTTTTATCCACTCTACATCAATTTTCTGCTCTCTACATCCATTTTTATCCACTCTACATCCATTTTTATCCACTCTACATCCATTTTATCCACTCTATATCCATTTTATCCACTCTACACCCATTTTCTCCACTCTACATCCATTTTACCCACTCTACATCCATTTTTATCCACTCTACATCCATTTTCTCCACTCTACATCCATTGTCTGCACTCTACATCCATTTTATCCACTCTACATCCATTTTATCCACTCTACATCCATTTTATCCACTCTACACCCATTTTCTCCACTCTACATCCATTTTACCCACTCTACATCCATTTTTATCCACTCTACATCCATTTTCTGCACTCTACATCCATTTTTATCCACTCTACTTCCATTTTATCCACTCTACGTCTATTTTCTCCACTCTAAATCCATTTTACCCACTCTACATCCATTTTTATCCACTCTACATCCATTTTTATCCACTCTACATCCATTTTCTCCACTCCACATCTATTTTCTGCACTATACATCCATTTTATCCATTCTACATCCATTTTCTGCACTCTACATCCATTTTACCCACTCTACATCCATTTTTATCCACTCTACATCCATTTTTACCCACTCTACATCCATTTTATCCACTCTACATCCATTTTCTCCACTCTACATCCATTTTCTGCACTCTACATCCATTTTATCCACTCTACATCCATTTTATCCACTCTACATCCATTTTCTCCACTCTACATCCATTTTATCCACTCTACATCCATTTTATCCACTCTACATCCATTTTATCCACTCTACATCCATTTTCTCCACTCTACATACATTTTACCCACTCTACATCCATTTTCTGCTCTCTACATCCATTTTTATCCACTCTACATCCATTTTATCCACTCTACATCCATTTTCTCCACTCTACATCCATTTTCTCCACTCCAGATCTATTTTCTGCACTATACATCCATTTTATCCACTCTACATCCATTTTCTGCACTCTACAACCATTTTATCCACTCTACATCCATTTTCTCCACTCTACATCCATTTTATCCACTCTACATCCATTTTATCCACTCTACATCCATTTTATCCACTCTACATCCATTTTATCCACTCTACATCCATTTTATCCACTCTACATCCATTTTATCCACTATACATCCATTTTTATCCACTCTACATCCATTTTCTGCACTCTACATCCATTTTATCCACTCTACATCCATTTTATCCACTCTACATCCATTTTATCCACTCTACATCCATTTTATCCACTCTACATCCATTTTCTCTACTCTACATACATTTTACCCACTCTACATCCATTTTCTGCTCTCTACATCCATTTTTATCCACTCTACATCCATTTTTATCCACTCTACATCCATTTTTATCCACTCTACATCAATTTTCTGCACTCTACATCCATTTTTACCCACTCTACATCCATTTTATCCACTCTACATCCATTTTCTCCACTCTACATCCATTTTCTGCACTCTACATCCATTTTCTGCACTCTACATCCATTTTATCCACTCTACATCCATTTTATCCACTCTACATCCATTTTATCCACTCTACATCCATTTTATCCACTCTACATCCATTTTCTCCACTCTACATACATTTTACCCACTCTACATCCATTTTCTGCTCTCTACATCCATTTTTATCCACTCTACATCCATTTTCTCCACTCTACATCCATTTTCTCCACTCTACATCCATTTTCTCCACTCCAGATCTATTTTCTGCACTATACATCCATTTTATCCACTCTACATCCATTTTCTGCACTCTACAACCATTTTATCCACTCTACATCCATTTTCTCCACTCTACATCCATTTTTAGCCACTCTACATCCATTTTCTCCACTCTACATCCATTTTACCCACTCTACATCCATTTTTATCCACTCTACATCCATTTTCTGCTCTCTACATCCATTTTTATCCACTCTACATCCGTTTTTATCCACTCTACATCCATTTTCTCCACTCGACATCCATTTTTAACCACTCTACATCCATTTTCTGCACTCTACATCCATTTTCTCCACTCTACATCCATTTTACCCACTCTACATCCATTTTTATCCACTCTACATCCATTTTATCCACTCTACATCCATTTTATCCACTCTACACCCATTTTCTCCACCCTACATCCATTTTTATCCACTCTACATCCATTTTATCCACTCTACATCCATTTTTACCCACTCTACATCCATTTTATCCACTCTACATCCATTTTCTCCACTCTACATCCATTTTCTGCACTCTACATCCATTTTTATCCACTCTACATCCATTTTCTGCTCTCTACATCCATTTTTATCCACTCTACATCCATTTTTATCCACTCTACATCAATTTTCTGCACTCTACATCCATTTTTACCCACTCTACATCCATTTTCTCCACTCTACATCCATTTTCTCCACTCTACATCCATTTTCTGCACTCTACATCCATTTTTATCCACTCTACATCCGTTTTTATCCACTCTACATCCATTTTCTCCACTCTACATCCATTTTTAACCACTCTACATCCATTTTCTGCACTCTACATCCATTTTCTCCACTCTACATCCATTTTACCCACTCTACATCCATTTTTATCCACTCTACATCCATTTTCTGCTCTCTACATCCATTTTTATCCACTCTACATCCATTTTCTCCACTCTACATCCATTTTATCCACTCTACATCCATTTTATCCACTCTACATCCATTTTATCCACTCTACATCCATTTTATCCACTCTACATCCATTTTATCCACTCTACATCCATTTTATCCACTCTACATCCATTTTTATCCACTCTACATCCATTTTCTGCACTCTACATCCATTTTATCCACTCTACATCCATTTTATCCACTCTACATCCATTTTATCCACTCTACATCCATTTTATCCACTCTACATCCATTTTCTCTACTCTACATACATTTTACCCACTCTACATCCATTTTCTGCTCTCTACATCCATTTTTATCCACTCTACATCCATTTTTATCCACTCTACATCCATTTTTATCCACTCTACATCAATTTTCTGCACTCTACATCCATTTTTACCCACTCTACATCCATTTTATCCACTCTACATCCATTTTCTCCACTCTACATCCATTTTCTGCACTCTACATCCATTTTCTGCACTCTACATCCATTTTATCCACTCTACATCCATTTTATCCACTCTACATCCATTTTATCCACTCTACATCCATTTTATCCACTCTACATCCATTTTCTCTACTCTACATACATTTTACCCACTCTACATCCATTTTCTGCTCTCTACATCCATTTTTATCCACTCTACATCCATTTTCTCCACTCTACATCCATTTTCTCCACTCTACATCCATTTTCTCCACTCCAGATCTATTTTCTGCACTATACATCCATTTTATCCACTCTACATCCATTTTCTGCACTCTACAACCATTTTATCCACTCTACATCCATTTTCTCCACTCTACATCCATTTTTAGCCACTCTACATCCATTTTATCCACTCTACATCCATTTTATCCACTCTACATCCATTTTTATCCACTCTACATCCATTTTCTGCTCTCTACATCCATTTTTATCCACTCTACATCCGTTTTTATCCACTCTACATCCATTTTCTCCACTCGACATCCATTTTTAACCACTCTACATCCATTTTCTGCACTCTACATCCATTTTCTCCACTCTACATCCATTTTACCCACTCTACATCCATTTTTATCCACTCTACATCCATTTTATCCACTCTACATCCATTTTATCCACTCTACACCCATTTTCTCCACCCTACATCCATTTTTATCCACTCTACATCCATTTTATCCACTCTACATCCATTTTTACCCACTCTACATCCATTTTATCCACTCTACATCCATTTTCTCCACTCTACATCCATTTTCTGCACTCTACATCCATTTTTATCCACTCTACATCCATTTTCTGCTCTCTACATCCATTTTTATCCACTCTACATCCATTTTTATCCACTCTACATCAATTTTCTGCACTCTACATCCATTTTTACCCACTCTACATCCATTTTCTCCACTCTACATCCATTTTATCCACTCTACATCCATTTTCTGCACTCTACATCCATTTTTATCCACTCTACATCCGTTTTTATCCACTCTACATCCATTTTCTCCACTCTACATCCATTTTTAACCACTCTACATCCATTTTCTGCACTCTACATCCATTTTCTCCACTCTACATCCATTTTACCCACTCTACATCCATTTTTATCCACTCTACATCCATTTTCTGCTCTCTACATCCATTTTTATCCACTCTACATCCATTTTTATCCACTCTACATCCATTTTATCCACTCTACATCCATTTTATCCACTCTACACCCATTTTCTCCACCCTACATCCATTTTTATCCACTCTACATCCATTTTCTCCACTCTACATCCATTGTCTGCACTCTACATCCATTTTATCCACTCTACATCCATTTTGTCCACTCTACACCCATTTTCTCCACTCTACATCCATTTTCTCCACTCTACATCCATTTTTAGCCACTCTACATCCATTTTCTCCACTCTACATCCATTTTTACCCACTCTGCATCCATTTTATCCACTCTACGTCCATTTTCTCCACTCTAAATCCATTTTCTGCACTCTACATCCATTTTATCCACTCTACATCAATTTTATCCACTCTACATCCATTTTTATCCACTCTACATCCATTTTATCCACTCTACATCCATTTTATCCACTCTACATCCATTTTTATCCACTCTACATCCATTTTTATCCACTCTACATCAATTTTCTGCACTCTACATCCATTTTTACCCACTCTGCATCCATTTTATCCACTCTACATCCATTTTCTCCACTCTACATCCATTTTTATCCACTCTACATCCATTTTCTGCACTCTACATCCATTTTATCCACTCTACATCCATTTTATCCACTCTACATCCATTTTCTCCACTCTACATCCATTTTCTGCACTCCACATCCATTTTATCCACTCTACATCCATTTTATCCACTCTACATCCATTTTATCCACTCTACATCCATTTTATCCACTCTACATCCATTTTATCCACTCTACATTCATTTTATCCACTCTACATCCATTTTTATCCACTCTACATCCATTTTTATCCACTCTACATCCATTTTTATCCACTCTACATCAATTTTCTGCACTCTACATCCATTTTTACCCACCCTACATCCATTTTATCCACTCTACATCCATTTTCTCCACTCTACATCCATTTTCTCCACTCTACATCCATTTTTATCCACTCTACATCCGTTTTTATCCACTCTACATCCATTTTCTCCACTCTACATCCATTTTCTCCACTCTACATCCATTTTCTCCACTCCAGATCTATTTTCTGCACTATACATCCATTTTATCCACTCTACATCCATTTTCTGCACTCTACAACCATTTTATCCACTCTACATCCATTTTCTCCACTCTACATCCATTTTTAGCCACTCTACATCCATTTTCTCCACTCTACATCCATTTTACCCACTCTACATCCATTTTTATCCACTCTACATCCATTTTCTGCTCTCTACATCCATTTTTATCCACTCTACATCCGTTTTTATCCACTCTACATCCATTTTCTCCACTCTACATCCATTTTTAACCACTCTACATCCATTTTCTGCACTCTACATCCATTTTCTCCACTCTACATCCATTTTACCCACTCTACATCCATTTTTATCCACTCTACATCCATTTTATCCACTCTACATCCATTTTATCCACTCTACACCCATTTTCTCCACCCTACATCCATTTTTATCCACTCTACATCCATTTTATCCACTCTACATCCATTTTTACCCACTCTACATCCATTTTATCCACTCTACATCCATTTTCTCCACTCTACATCCATTTTCTCCACTCTACATCCATTTTTAACCACTCTACATCCATTTTCTGCACTCTACATCCATTTTCTCCACTCTACATCCATTTTACCCACTCTACATCCATTTTTATCCACTCTACATCCATTTTCTGCTCTCTACATCCATTTTTATCCACTCTACATCCATTTTTATCCACTCTACATCCATTTTATCCACTCTACATCCATTTTATCCACTCTACACCCATTTTCTCCACCCTACATCCATTTTTATCCACTCTACATCCATTTTCTCCACTCTACATCCATTGTCTGCACTCTACATCCATTTTATCCACTCTACATCCATTTTGTCCACTCTACACCCATTTTCTCCACTCTACATCCATTTTACCCACTCTACATCCATTTTTATCCACTCTACATCCATTTTCTGCACTCTACATCCATTTTTATCCACTCTACATCCATTTTATCCACTCTACGTCCATTTTCTCCACTCTAAATCCATTTTCTGCACTCTACATCCATTTTATCCACTCTACATCAATTTTATCCACTCTACATCCATTTTTATCCACTCTACATCCATTTTATCCACTCTACATCCATTTTATCCACTCTACATCCATTTTTATCCACTCTACATCCATTTTTATCCACTCTACAACAATTTTCTGCACTCTACATCCATTTTTACCCACTCTGCATCCATTTTATCAACTCTACATCCATTTTCTCCACTCTACATCCATTTTTATCCACTCTACATCCATTTTCTGCACTCTACATCCATTTTATCCACTCTACATCCATTTTATCCACTCTACATCCATTTTCTCCACTCTACATCCATTTTTAACCACTCTACATCCATTTTCTGCACTCTACATCCATTTTCTCCACTCTACATCCATTTTACCCACTCTACATCCATTTTTATCCACTCTACATCCATTTTATCCACTCTACATCCATTTTATCCACTCTACACCCATTTTCTCCACCCTACATCCATTTTTATCCACTCTACATCCATTTTATCCACTCTACATCCATTTTTACCCACTCTACATCCATTTTATCCACTCTACATCCATTTTCTCCACTCTACATCCATTTTCTGCACTCTACATCCATTTTTATCCACTCTACATCCATTTTCTGCTCTCTACATCCATTTTTATCCACTCTACATCCATTTTTATCCACTCTACATCCATTTTTATCCACTCTACATCAATTTTCTGCACTCTACATCCATTTTTACCCACTCTACATCCATTTTCTCCACTCTACATCCATTTTCTCCACTGTACATCCATTTTCTGCACTCTACATCCATTTTTATCCACTCTACATCCGTTTTTATCCACTCTACATCCATTTTCTCCACTCTACATCCATTTTTAACCACTCTACATCCATTTTCTGCACTCTACATCCATTTTCTCCACTCTACATCCATTTTACCCACTCTACATCCATTTTTATCCACTCTACATCCATTTTCTGCTCTCTACATCCATTTTTATCCACTCTACATCCATTTTTATCCACTCTACATCCATTTTATCCACTCTACATCCATTTTATCCACTCTACACCCATTTTCTCCACCCTACATCCATTTTTATCCACTCTACATCCATTTTCTCCACTCTACATCCATTGTCTGCACTCTACATCCATTTTATCCACTCTACATCCATTTTGTCCACTCTACACCCATTTTCTCCACTCTACATCCATTTTACCCACTCTACATCCATTTTTATCCACTCTACATCCATTTTCTGCACTCTACATCCATTTTTATCCACTCTACATCCATTTTATCCACTCTACGTCCATTTTCTCCACTCTAAATCCATTTTCTGCACTCTACATCCATTTTATCCACTCTACATCAATTTTATCCACTCTACATCCATTTTTATCCACTCTACATCCATTTTATCCACTCTACATCCATTTTATCCACTCTACATCCATTTTTATCCACTCTACATCCATTTTTATCCACTCTACATCAATTTTCTGCACTCTACATCCATTTTTACCCACTCTGCATCCATTTTATCCACTCTACATCCATTTTCTCCACTCTACATCCATTTTTATCCACTCTACATCCATTTTCTGCACTCTACATCCATTTTATCCACTCTACATCCATTTTATCCACTCTACATCCATTTTCTCCACTCTACATCCATTTTCTGCACTCCACATCCATTTTATCCACTCTACATCCATTTTATCCACTCTACATCCATTTTATCCACTCTACATCCATTTTATCCACTCTACATCCATTTTATCCACTCTACATTCATTTTATCCACTCTACATCCATTTTTATCCACTCTACATCCATTTTTATCCACTCTACATCCATTTTTATCCACTCTACATCAATTTTCTGCATTCTACATCCATTTTTACCCACTCTACATCCATTTTATCCACTCTACATCCATTTTCTCCACTCTACATCCATTTTCTCCACTCTACATCCATTTTTATCCACTCTACATCCGTTTTTATCCACTCTACATCCATTTTCTCCACTCTACATCCATTTTCTCCACTCTACATCCATTTTCTCCACTCCAGATGTATTTTCTGCACTATACATCCATTTTATCCACTCTACATCCATTTTCTGCACTCTACAACCATTTTATCCACTCTACATCCATTTTCTCCACTCTACATCCATTTTTAGCCACTCTACATCCATTTTCTCCACTCTACATCCATTTTACCCACTCTACATCCATTTTTATCCACTCTACATCCATTTTCTGCTCTCTACATCCATTTTTCTCCACTCTACATCCGTTTTTATCCACTCTACATCCATTTTCTCCACTCTACATCCATTTTTAACCACTCTACATCCATTTTCTGCACTCTACATCCATTTTCTCCACTCTACATCCATTTTACCCACTCTACATCCATTTTTATCCACTCTACATCCATTTTATCCACTCTACATCCATTTTATCCACTCTACACCCATTTTCTCCACCCTACATCCATTTTTATCCACTCTACATCCATTTTATCCACTCTACATCCATTTTTACCCACTCTACATCCATTTTATCCACTCTACATCCATTTTCTCCACTCTACATCCATTTTCTGCACTCTACATCCATTTTTATCCACTCTACATCCACTTTCTGCTCTCTACATCCATTTTTATCCACTCTACATCCATTTTTATCCACTCTACATCCATTTTTATCCACTCTACATCAATTTTCTGCACTCTACATCCATTTTTACCCACTCTACATCCATTTTATCCACTCTACATCCATTTTCTCCACTCTACATCCATTTTCTGCACTCTACATCCATTTTTATCCACTCTACATCCGTTTTTATCCACTCTACATCCATTTTCTCCACTCTACATCCATTTTTAACCACTCTACATCCATTTTCTGCACTCTACATCCATTTTCTCCACTCTACATCCATTTTACCCACTCTACATCCATTTTTATCCACTCTACATCCATTTTCTGCTCTCTACATCCATTTTTATCCACTCTACATCCATTTTTATCCACTCTACATCCATTTTATCCACTCTACATCCATTTTATCCACTCTACACCCATTTTCTCCACCCTACATCCATTTTTATCCACTCTACATCCATTTTCTCCACTCTACATCCATTGTCTGCACTCTACATCCATTTTATCCACTCTACATCCATTTTGTCCACTCTACACCCATTTTCTCCACTCTACATCCATTTTACCCACTCTACATCCATTTTTATCCACTCTACATCCATTTTCTGCACTCTACATCCATTTTTATCCACTCTACATCCATTTTATCCACTCTACGTCCATTTTCTCCACTCTAAATCCATTTTCTGCACTCTACATCCATTTTATCCACTCTACATCAATTTTATCCACTCTACATCCATTTTTATCCACTCTACATCCATTTTATCCACTCTACATCCATTTTATCCACTCTACATCCATTTTTATCCACTCTACATCCATTTTTATCCACTCTACATCAATTTTCTGCACTCTACATCCATTTTTACCCACTCTGCATCCATTTTATCCACTCTACATCCATTTTCTCCACTCTACATCCATTTTTATCCACTCTACATCCATTTTCTGCACTCTACATCCATTTTTATCCACTCTACATCCATTTTTATCCACTCTACATCCATTTTTATCCACTCTACATCAATTTTCTGCACTCTACATCCATTTTCTCCACTCTACATCCATTTTCTCCACTCCAGATCTATTTTCTGCACTATACATCCATTTTATCCACTCTACATCCATTTTCTGCACTCTACAACCATTTTATCCACTCTACATCCATTTTCTCCACTCTACATCCATTTTTAGCCACTCTACATCCATTTTCTCCACTCTACATCCATTTTATCCACTCTACATCCATTTTTATCCACTCTACATCCATTTTCTGCTCTCTACATCCATTTTTCTCCACTCTACATCCGTTTTTATCCACTCTACATCCATTTTCTCCACTCTACATCCATTTTTAACCACTCTACATCCATTTTCTGCACTCTACATCCATTTTCTCCACTCTACATCCATTTTACCCACTCTACATCCATTTTTATCCACTCTACATCCATTTTATCCACTCTACATCCATTTTATCCACTCTACACCCATTTTCTCCACCCTACATCCATTTTTATCCACTCTACATCCATTTTATCCACTCTACATCCATTTTTACCCACTCTACATCCATTTTATCCACTCTACATCCATTTTCTCCACTCTACATCCATTTTCTGCACTCTACATCCATTTTTATCCACTCTACATCCACTTTCTGCTCTCTACATCCATTTTTATCCACTCTACATCCATTTTTATCCACTCTACATCCATTTTTATCCACTCTACATCAATTTTCTGCACTCTACATCCATTTTTACCCACTCTACATCCATTTTCTCCACTCTACATCCATTTTCTCCACTCTACATCCATTTTCTGCACTCTACATCCATTTTTATCCACTCTACATCCGTTTTTATCCACTCTACATCCATTTTCTCCACTCTACATCCATTTTTAACCACTCTACATCCATTTTCTGCACTCTTTATCCATTTTCTCCACTCTACATCCATTTTACCCACTCTACATCCATTTTTATCCACTCTACATCCATTTTCTGCTCTCTACATCCATTTTTATCCACTCTACATCCATTTTCTGCTCTCTACATCCATTTTTATCCACTCTACATCCATTTTTATCCACTCTACATCCATTTTATCCACTCTACATCCATTTTATCCACTCTACACCCATTTTCTCCACCCTACATCCATTTTTATCCACTCTACATCAATTTTCTCCACTCTACATCCATTGTCTGCACTCTACATCCATTTTATCCACTCTACATCCATTTTGTCCACTCTACACCCATTTTCTCCACTCTACATCCATTTTACCCACTCTACATCCATTTTTATCCACTCTACATCCATTTTCTGCACTCTACATCCATTTTTATCCACTCTACATCCATTTTATCCACTCTACGTCCATTTTCTCCACTCTAAATCCATTTTCTGCACTCTACATCCATTTTATCCACTCTACATGAATTTTATCCACTCTACATCCATTTTTATCCACTCTACATCCATTTTATCCACTCTACATCCATTTTATCCACTCTACATCCATTTTTATCCACTCTACATCCATTTTTATCCACTCTACATCAATTTTCTGCACTCTACATCCATTTTTACCCACTCTGCATCCATTTTATCCACTCTACATCCATTTTCTCCACTCTACATCCATTTTTATCCACTCTACATCCATTTTCTGCACTCTACATCCATTTTTATCCACTCTACATCCATTTTTATCCACTCTACATCCATTTTTATCCACTCTACATCAATTTTCTGCACTCTACATCCATTTTTACCCACTCTACATCCATTTTATCCACTCTACATCCATTTTCTCCACTCTACATCCATTTTCTGCACTCTACATCCATTTTATCCACTCTACATCCATTTTATCCACTCTACATCCATTTTATCCACTCTACATCCATTTTATCCACTCTACATCCATTTTCTCCACTCTACATACATTTTACCCACTCTACATCCATTTTCTGCTCTCTACATCCATTTTTATCCACTCTACATCCATTTTTATCCACTCTACATCCATTTTCTCCACTCTACATCCATTTTACCCACTCTACATCCATTTTTATCCAGTCTACATCCATTTTTATCCACTGTACATCCATTTTATCCACTCTACATCCATTTTATCCACTCTACATCCATTTTATCCACTCTACACCCATTTTCTCCACCCTACATCCATTTTTATCCACTCTACATCCATTTTCTCCACTCTACATCCATTGTCTGCACTCTACATCCATTTTATCCACTCTACATCCATTTTTATCCACTCTACATCAATTTTCTGCACTCTACATCCATTTTTACCCACTCTACATCCATTTTCTCCACTCTAAATCCATTTTCTCCACTCTACATCCATTTTCTGCACTCTACATCCATTTTTATCCACTCTACATCCGTTTTTATCCACTTTACACCCATTTTCTCCACTCTACATCCATTTTACCCACTCTACATCCATTTTCTCCACTCTACATCCATTTTACCCACTCTACATCCATTGTCTGCACTCTACATCCATTTTATCCACTCTACATCCATTTTATCCACTCGACATCCATTTTATCCACTCTACATCCATTTTATCCACTCTACATCCATTTTCTCCACTCTACATCCATTTTCTGCACTCTACATCCATTTTATCCACTCTACATCCATTTTATCCACTCTACATCCATTTTATCCACTCTACATCCATTTTATCCACTCTACATCCATTTTATCCACTCTACATCCATTTTTATCCACTCTACATCCATTTTTATCCACTCTACATCCATTTTTATCCACTCTACATCCATTTTTATCCACTCTACATCAATTTTCTGCACTCTACATCCATTTTTACCCACTCTACATCCATTTTATCCACTCTACATCCATTTTCTCCACTCTACATCCATTTTCTGCACTCTACATCCATTTTTATCCACTCTACATCCATTTTCTGCTCTCTACATACATTTTTATCCACTCTACATCCATTTTTATCCACTCTACATCCATTTTCTGCACTCTACATCCATTTTATCCACTCTACATCCATTTTATCCACTCTACATTCATTTTCTCCACTCTACATCCATTTTCTGCACTCCACATCCATTTTATCCACTCTACATCCATTTTATCCACTCTACATCCATTTTATCCACTCTACATCCATTTTATCCACTCTACATCCATTTTATCCACTCTACATCCATTTTATCCACTCTACATCCATTTTTATCCACTCTACATCCATTTTTATCCACTCTACATCCATTTTTATCCACTCTACATCAATTTTCTGCACTCTACATCCATTTTTACCCACTCTACATCCATTTTATCCACTCTACATCCATTTTCTCCACTCTACATCCATTTTCTCCACTCTACATCCATTTTATCCACTCTACATCCATTTTCTCCACTCTACATCCATTTTCTGCACTCCACATCCATTTTATCCACTCTACATCCATTTTATCCACTCTACATCCATTTTATCCACTCTACATCCATTTTATCCACTCTACATCCATTTTATCCACTCTACATCCATTTTATCCACTCTACATCCATTTTTATCCACTCTACATCCATTTTTATCCACTCTACATCCATTTTTATCCACTCTACATCAATTTTCTGCTCTCTACATCCATTTTTATCCACTCTACATCCATTTTTATCCACTCTACATCCATTTTATCCACTCTATATCCATTTTATCCACTCTACACCCATTTTCTCCACTCTACATCCATTTTAACCACTCTACATCCATTTTTATCCACTCTATATCCATTTTCTCCACTCTACATCCATTGTCTGCACTCTACATCCATTTTATCCACTCTACATCCATTTTATCCACTCTACATCCATTTTATCCACTCTACATCCATTTTCTCCACTCTACATCCATTTTACCCACTCTACATCCATTTTTATCCACTCTACATCCATTTTCTGCACTCTACATCCATTTTTATCCACTCTACTTCCATTTTATCCACTCTACGTCTATTTTCTCCACTCTAAATCCATTTTACCCACTCTACATCCATTTTTATCCACTCTACATCCATTTTTATCCACTCTACATCCATTTTCTCCACTCCACATCTATTTTCTGCACTATACATCCATTTTATCCATTCTACATCCATTTTCTGCACTCTACATCCATTTTACCCACTCTACATCCATTTTTATCCACTCTACATCCATTTTTACCCACTCTACATCCATTTTATCCACTCTACATCCATTTTCTCCACTCTACATCCATTTTCTGCACTCTACATCCATTTTATCCACTCTACATCCATTTTATCCACTCTACATCCATTTTCTCCACTCTACATCCATTTTATCCACTCTACATCCATTTTATCCACTCTACATCCATTTTATCCACTCTACATCCATTTTCTCCACTCTACATACATTTTACCCACTCTACATCCATTTTCTGCTCTCTACATCCATTTTTATCCACTCTACATCCATTTTATCCACTCTACATCCATTTTCTCCACTCTACATCCATTTTCTCCACTCCAGATCTATTTTCTGCACTATACATCCATTTTATCCACTCTACATCCATTTTCTGCACTCTACAACCATTTTATCCACTCTACATCCATTTTCTCCACTCTACATCCATTTTATCCACTCTACATCCATTTTATCCACTCTACATCCATTTTATCCACTCTACATCCATTTTATCCACTCTACATCCATTTTATCCACTCTACATCCATTTTATCCACTCTACATCCATTTTTATCCACTCTACATCCATTTTCTGCACTCTACATCCATTTTATCCACTCTACATCCATTTTATCCACTCTACATCCATTTTATCCACTCTACATCCATTTTATCCACTCTACATCCATTTTCTCTACTCTACATACATTTTACCCACTCTACATCCATTTTCTGCTCTCTACATCCATTTTTATCCACTCTACATCCATTTTTATCCACTCTACATCCATTTTTATCCACTCTACATCAATTTTCTGCACTCTACATCCATTTTTACCCACTCTACATCCATTTTATCCACTCTACATCCATTTTCTCCACTCTACATCCATTTTCTGCACTCTACATCCATTTTCTGCACTCTACATCCATTTTATCCACTCTACATCCATTTTATCCACTCTACATCCATTTTATCCACTCTACATCCATTTTATCCACTCTACATCCATTTTCTCTACTCTACATACATTTTACCCACTCTACATCCATTTTCTGCTCTCTACATCCATTTTTATCCACTCTACATCCATTTTCTCCACTCTACATCCATTTTCTCCACTCTACATCCATTTTCTCCACTCCAGATCTATTTTCTGCACTATACATCCATTTTATCCACTCTACATCCATTTTCTGCACTCTACAACCATTTTATCCACTCTACATCCATTTTCTCCACTCTACATCCATTTTTAGCCACTCTACATCCATTTTCTCCACTCTACATCCATTTTACCCACTCTACATCCATTTTTATCCACTCTACATCCATTTTCTGCTCTCTACATCCATTTTTATCCACTCTACATCCGTTTTTATCCACTCTACATCCATTTTCTCCACTCGACATCCATTTTTAACCACTCTACATCCATTTTCTGCACTCTACATCCATTTTCTCCACTCTACATCCATTTTACCCACTCTACATCCATTTTTATCCACTCTACATCCATTTTATCCACTCTACATCCATTTTATCCACTCTACACCCATTTTCTCCACCCTACATCCATTTTTATCCACTCTACATCCATTTTATCCACTCTACATCCATTTTTACCCACTCTACATCCATTTTATCCACTCTACATCCATTTTCTCCACTCTACATCCATTTTCTGCACTCTACATCCATTTTTATCCACTCTACATCCATTTTCTGCTCTCTACATCCATTTTTATCCACTCTACATCCATTTTTATCCACTCTACATCAATTTTCTGCACTCTACATCCATTTTTACCCACTCTACATCCATTTTCTCCACTCTACATCCATTTTCTCCACTCTACATCCATTTTCTGCACTCTACATCCATTTTTATCCACTCTACATCCGTTTTTATCCACTCTACATCCATTTTCTCCACTCTACATCCATTTTTAACCACTCTACATCCATTTTCTGCACTCTACATCCATTTTCTCCACTCTACATCCATTTTACCCACTCTACATCCATTTTTATCCACTCTACATCCATTTTCTGCTCTCTACATCCATTTTTATCCACTCTACATCCATTTTTATCCACTCTACATCCATTTTATCCACTCTACATCCATTTTATCCACTCTACACCCATTTTCTCCACCCTACATCCATTTTTATCCACTCTACATCCATTTTCTCCACTCTACATCCATTGTCTGCACTCTACATCCATTTTATCCACTCTACATCCATTTTGTCCACTCTACACCCATTTTCTCCACTCTACATCCATTTTCTCCACTCTACATCCATTTTTAGCCACTCTACATCCATTTTCTCCACTCTACATCCATTTTACCCACTCTACATCCATTTTTATCCACTCTACATCCATTTTCTGCACTCTACATCCATTTTTATCCACTCTACATCCATTTTATCCACTCTACGTCCATTTTCTCCACTCTAAATCCATTTTCTGCACTCTACATCCATTTTATCCACTCTACATCAATTTTATCCACTCTACATCCATTTTTATCCACTCTACATCCATTTTATCCACTCTACATCCATTTTATCCACTCTACATCCATTTTTATCCACTCTACATCCATTTTTATCCACTCTACATCAATTTTCTGCACTCTACATCCATTTTTACCCACTCTGCATCCATTTTATCCACTCTACATCCATTTTCTCCACTCTACATCCATTTTTATCCACTCTACATCCATTTTCTGCACTCTACATCCATTTTATCCACTCTACATCCATTTTATCCACTCTACATCCATTTTCTGCACTCCACATCCATTTTATCCACTCTACATCCATTTTATCCACTCTACATCCATTTTATCCACTCTACATCCATTTTATCCACTCTACATCCATTTTATCCACTCTACATTCATTTTATCCACTCTACATCCATTTTTATCCACTCTACATCCATTTTTATCCACTCTACATCCATTTTTATCCACTCTACATCAATTTTCTGCACTCTACATCCATTTTTACCCACTCTACATCCATTTTATCCACTCTACATCCATTTTCTCCACTCTACATCCATTTTCTCCACTCTACATCCATTTTTATCCACTCTACATCCGTTTTTATCCACTCTACATCCATTTTCTCCACTCTACATCCATTTTCTCCACTCTACATCCATTTTCTCCACTCCAGATCTATTTTCTGCACTATACATCCATTTTATCCACTCTACATCCATTTTCTGCACTCTACAACCATTTTATCCACTCTACATCCATTTTCTCCACTCTACATCCATTTTTAGCCACTCTACATCCATTTTCTCCACTCTACATCCATTTTACCCACTCTACATCCATTTTTATCCACTCTACATCCATTTTCTGCTCTCTACATCCATTTTTATCCACTCTACATCCGTTTTTATCCACTCTACATCCATTTTCTCCACTCTACATCCATTTTTAACCACTCTACATCCATTTTCTGCACTCTACATCCATTTTCTCCACTCTACATCCATTTTACCCACTCTACATCCATTTTTATCCACTCTACATCCATTTTACCCACTCTACATCCATTTTATCCACTCTACACCCATTTTCTCCACCCTACATCCATTTTTATCCACTCTACATCCATTTTATCCACTCTACATCCATTTTTACCCACTCTACATCCATTTTATCCACTCTACATCCATTTTCTCCACTCTACATCCATTTTCTCCACTCTACATCCATTTTTAACCACTCTACATCCATTTTCTGCACTCTACATCCATTTTCTCCACTCTACATCCATTTTACCCACTCTACATCCATTTTTATCCACTCTACATCCATTTTCTGCTCTCTACATCCATTTTTATCCACTCTACATCCATTTTTATCCACTCTACATCCATTTTATCCACTCTACATCCATTTTATCCACTCTACACCCATTTTCTCCACCCTACATCCATTTTTATCCACTCTACATCCATTTTCTCCACTCTACATCCATTGTCTGCACTCTACATCCATTTTATCCACTCTACATCCATTTTGTCCACTCTACACCCATTTTCTCCACTCTACATCCATTTTACCCACTCTACATCCATTTTTATCCACTCTACATCCATTTTCTGCACTCTACATCCATTTTTATCCACTCTACATCCATTTTATCCACTCTACGTCCATTTTCTCCACTCTAAATCCATTTTCTGCACTCTACATCCATTTTATCCACTCTACATCAATTTTATCCACTCTACATCCATTTTTATCCACTCTACATCCATTTTATCCACTCTACATCCATTTTATCCACTCTACATCCATTTTTATCCACTCTACATCCATTTTTATCCACTCTACAACAATTTTCTGCACTCTACATCCATTTTTACCCACTCTGCATCCATTTTATCAACTCTACATCCATTTTCTCCACTCTACATCCATTTTTATCCACTCTACATCCATTTTCTGCACTCTACATCCATTTTATCCACTCTACATCCATTTTATCCACTCTACATCCATTTTCTCCACTCTACATCCATTTTCTGCACTCCACATCCATTTTATCCACTCTACATCCATTTTATCCACTCTACATCCATTTTATCCACTCTACATCCATTTTATCCACTCTACATCCATTTTATCCACTCTACATCCATTTTATCCACTCTACATCCATTTTTATCCACTCTACATCCATTTTTATCCACTCTACATCCATTTTTATCCACTCTACATCAATTTTCTGCACTCTACATCCATTTTTACCCACTCTACATCCATTTTATCCACTCTACATCCATTTTCTCCACTCTACATCCATTTTCTCCACTCTACATCCATTTTTATCCACTCTACATCCATTTTCTGCTCTCTACATCCATTTTTATCCACTCTACATCCATTTTTATCCACTCTACATCCATTTTTATCCACTCTACATCAATTTTCTGCACTCTACATCCATTTTTACCCACTCTACACCCATTTTATCCACTCTACATCCATTTTCTCCACTCTACATCCATTTTCTGCACTCTACATCCATTTTATCCACTCTACATCCATTTTATCCACTCTACATCCATTTTATCCACTCTACATCCATTTTATCCACTCTACATCCATTTTCTCCACTCTACATACATTTTACCCACTCTACATCCATTTTCTGCTCTCTACATCCATTTTTATCCACTCTACATCCATTTTTATCCACTCTACATCCATTTTCTCCACTCTACATCCATTTTACCCACTCTACATCCATTTTTATCCAGTCTACATCCATTTTTATCCACTGTACATCCATTTTATCCACTCTACATCCATTTTATCCACTCTACATCCATTTTATCCACTCTACACCCATTTTCTCCACCCTACATCCATTTTTATCCACTCTACATCCATTTTCTCCACTCTACATCCATTGTCTGCACTCTACATCCATTTTATCCACTCTACATCCATTTTTATCCACTCTACATCAATTGTCTGCACTCTACATCCATTTTTACCCACTCTACATCCATTTTCTCCACTCTAAATCCATTTTCTCCACTCTACATCCATTTTCTGCACTCTACATCCATTTTTATCCACTCTACATCCGTTTTTATCCACTCTACACCCATTTTCTCCACTCTACATCCATTTTACCCACTCTACATCCATTTTCTCCACTCTACATCCATTTTACCCACTCTACATCCATTGTCTGCACTCTACATCCATTTTATCCACTCTACATCCATTTTATCCACTCGACATCCATTTTATCCACTCTACATCCATTTTATCCACTCTACATCCATTTTCTCCACTCTACATCCATTTTCTGCACTCTACATCCATTTTATCCACTCTACATCCATTTTATCCACTCTACATCCATTTTATCCACTCTACATCCATTTTATCCACTCTACATCCATTTTATCCACTCTACATCCATTTTTATCCACTCTACATCCATTTTTATCCACTCTACATCCATTTTTATCCACTCTACATCCATTTTTATCCACTCTACATCAATTTTCTGCACTCTACATCCATTTTTACCCACTCTGCATCCATTTTATCCACTCTACATCCATTTTCTCCACTCTACATCCATTTTCTGCACTCTACATCCATTTTTATCCACTCTACATCCATTTTTTGCTCTCTACATACATTTTTATCCACTCTACATCCATTTTTATCCACTCTACATCCATTTTCTGCACTCTACATCCATTTTATCCACTCTACATCCATTTTATCCACTCTACATTCATTTTCTCCACTCTACATCCATTTTCTGCACTCTACACCCATTTTCTCCACCCTACATCCATTTTTATCCACTCTACATCCATTTTATCCACTCTACATCCATTTTTACCCACTCTACATCCATTTTATCCACTCTACATCCATTTTCTCCACTCTACATCCATTTTCTCCACTCTACATCCATTTTTAACCACTCTACATCCATTTTCTGCACTCTACATCCATTTTCTCCACTCTACATCCATTTTACCCACTCTACATCCATTTTTATCCACTCTACATCCATTTTCTGCTCTCTACATCCATTTTTATCCACTCTACATCCATTTTTATCCACTCTACATCCATTTTATCCACTCTACATCCATTTTATCCACTCTACACCCATTTTCTCCACCCTACATCCATTTTTATCCACTCTACATCCATTTTCTCCACTCTACATCCATTGTCTGCACTCTACATCCATTTTATCCACTCTACATCCATTTTGTCCACTCTACACCCATTTTCTCCACTCTACATCCATTTTACCCACTCTACATCCATTTTTATCCACTCTACATCCATTTTCTGCACTCTACATCCATTTTTATCCACTCTACATCCATTTTATCCACTCTACATCCATTTTCTCCACTCTACATACATTTTACCCACTCCACATCCATTTTATCCACTCTACATCCATTTTATCCACTCTACATCCATTTTTATCCACTCTACATCCATTTTTATCCACTCTACATCCATTTTTATCCACTCTACATCAATTTTCTGCACTCTACATCCATTTTTACCCACTCTACATCCATTTTATCCACTCTACATCCATTTTCTCCACTCTACATCCATTTTCTCCACTCTACATCCATTTTATCCACTCTCCATCCATTTTCTCCACTCTACATCCATTTTCTGCACTCCACATCCATTTTATCCACTCTACATCCATTTTATCCACTCTACATCCATTTTATCCACTCTACATCCATTTTATCCACTCTACATCCATTTTATCCACTCTACATCCATTTTTATCCACTCTACATCAATTTTCTGCACTCTACATCCATTTTTACCCACTCTACATCCATTTTATCCACTCTACATCCATTTTCTCCACTCTACATCCATTTTCTCCACTCTACATCCATTTTTATCCACTCTACATCCATTTTCTGCTCTCTACATCCATTTTTATCCACTCTACATCCATTTTTATCCACTCTACATCCATTTTTATCCACTCTACATCAATTTTCTGCACTCTACATCCATTTTTACCCACTCTACACCCATTTTATCCACTCTACATCCATTTTCTCCACTCTACATCCATTTTCTGCACTCTACATCCATTTTATCCACTCTACATCCATTTTATCCACTCTACATCCATTTTATCCACTCTACATCCATTTTATCCACTCTACACCCATTTTCTCCACCCTACATCCATTTTTATCCACTCTACATCCATTTTCTCCACTCTACATCCATTGTCTGCACTCTACATCCATTTTATCCACTCTACATCCATTTTGTCCACTCTACACCCATTTTCTCCACTCTACATCCATTTTACCCACTCTACATCCATTTTTATCCACTCTACATCCATTTTCTGCACTCTACATCCATTTTTATCCACTCTACATCCATTTTATCCACTCTACATCCATTTTCTCCACTCTACATACATTTTACCCACTCCACATCCATTTTATCCACTCTACATCCATTTTATCCACTCTACATCCATTTTTATCCACTCTACATCCATTTTTATCCACTCTACATCCATTTTTATCCACTCTACATCAATTTTCTGCACTCTACATCCATTTTTACCCACTCTACATCCATTTTATCCACTCTACATCCATTTTCTCCACTCTACATCCATTTTCTCCACTCTACATCCATTTTATCCACTCTCCATCCATTTTCTCCACTCTACATCCATTTTCTGCACTCCACATCCATTTTATCCACTCTACATCCATTTTATCCACTCTACATCCATTTTATCCACTCTACATCCATTTTATCCACTCTACATCCATTTTATCCACTCTACATCCATTTTTATCCACTCTACATCAATTTTCTGCACTCTACATCCATTTTTACCCACTCTACATCCATTTTATCCACTCTACATCCATTTTCTCCACTCTACATCCATTTTCTCCACTCTACATCCATTTTTATCCACTCTACATCCATTTTCTGCTCTCTACATCCATTTTTATCCACTCTACATCCATTTTTATCCACTCTACATCCATTTTTATCCACTCTACATCAATTTTCTGCACTCTACATCCATTTTTACCCACTCTACACCCATTTTATCCACTCTACATCCATTTTCTCCACTCTACATCCATTTTCTGCACTCTACATCCATTTTATCCACTCTACATCCATTTTATCCACTCTACATCCATTTTATCCACTCTACATCCATTTTATCCACTCTACATCCATTTTCTCCACTCTACATACATTTTACCCACTCTACATCCATTTTCTGCTCTCTACATCCATTTTTATCCACTCTACATCCATTTTTATCCACTCTACATCCATTTTCTCCACTCTACATCCATTTTACCCACTCTACATCCATTTTTATCCAGTCTACATCCATTTTTATCCACTGTACATCCATTTTATCCACTCTACATCCATTTTATCCACTCTACACCCATTTTCTCCACCCTACATCCATTTTTATCCACTCTACATCCATTTTCTCCACTCTACATCCATTGTCTGCACTCTACATCCATTTTATCCACTCTACATCCATTTTTATCCACTCTACATCAATTTTCTGCACTCTACATCCATTTTTACCCACTCTACATCCATTTTCTCCACTCTAAATCCATTTTCTCCACTCTACATCCATTTTCTGCACTCTACATCCATTTTTATCCACTCTACATCCGTTTTTATCCACTCTACACCCATTTTCTCCACTCTACATCCATTTTACCCACTCTACATCCATTTTCTCCACTCTACATCCATTTTACCCACTCTACATCCATTGTCTGCACTCTACATCCATTTTATCCACTCTACATCCATTTTATCCACTCGACATCCATTTTATCCACTCTACATCCATTTTATCCACTCTACATCCATTTTCTCCACTCTACATCCATTTTCTGCACTCTACATCCATTTTATCCACTCTACATCCATTTTATCCACTCTACATCCATTTTATCCACTCTACATCCATTTTATCCACTCTACATCCAGTTTCTGCACTCTACATCCATTTTTATCCACTCTACATCCGTTTTTATCCACTCTACACCCATTTTCTCCACTCTACATCCATTTTACCCACTCTACATCCATTTTCTCCACTCTACATCCATTTTACCCACTCTACATCCATTGTCTGCACTCTACATCCATTTTATCCACTCTACATCCATTTTATCCACTCGACATCCATTTTATCCACTCTACATCCATTTTACCCACTCTACATCCATTGTCTGCACTCTACATCCATTTTATCCACTCTACATCCATTTTATCCACTCGACATCCATTTTATCCACTCTACATCCATTTTATCCACTCTACATCCATTTTCTCCACTCTACATCCATTTTCTGCACTCTACATCCATTTTATCCACTCTACATCCATTTTATCCACTCTACATCCATTTTATCCACTCTACATCCATTTTATCCACTCTACATCCATTTTATCCACTCTACATCCATTTTTATCCACTCTACATCCATTTTTATCCACTCTACATCCATTTTTATCCACTCTACATCCATTTTTATCCACTCTACATCAATTTTCTGCACTCTACATCCATTTTTACCCACTCTGCATCCATTTTATCCACTCTACATCCATTTTCTCCACTCTACATCCATTATCTGCACTCTACATCCATTTTTATCCACTCTACATCCATTTTCTGCTCTCTACATACATTTTTATCCACTCTACATCCATTTTTATCCACTCTACATCCATTTTCTGCACTCTACATCCATTTTATCCACTCTACATCCATTTTATCCACTCTACATTCATTTTCTCCACTCTACATCCATTTTCTGCACTCCACATCCATTTTATCCACTCTACATCCATTTTATCCACTCTACATCCATTTTTATCCACTCTACATCCATTTTTATCCACTCTACATCCATTTTTATCCACTCTACATCAATTTTCTGCACTCTACATCCATTTTTACCCACTCTACATCCATTTTATCCACTCTACATCCATTTTCTCCACTCTAC
This sequence comes from Pemphredon lugubris, assembly GCA_933228935.1. Taxonomy (NCBI): domain Eukaryota; kingdom Metazoa; phylum Arthropoda; class Insecta; order Hymenoptera; family Crabronidae; genus Pemphredon; species Pemphredon lugubris. The sequence goes on from OW121815.1 coordinate 30,576,999, forward strand.
ATCCATTTTCTCCACTCTACATCCATTTTATCCACTCTACATCCATTTTCTCCACTCTACATCCATTTTCTGCACTCCACATCCATTTTATCCACTCTACATCCATTTTATCCACTCTACATCCATTTTATCCACTCTACATCCATTTTATCCACTCGACATCCATTTTATCCACTCTACATCCATTTTTATCCACTCTACATCAATTTTCTGCACTCTACATCCATTTTTACCCACTCTACATCCATTTTATCCACTCTACATCCATTTTCTCCACTCTACATCCATTTTCTCCACTCTACATCCATTTTTATCCACTCTACATCCATTTTCTGCTCTCTACATCCATTTTTATCCACTCTACATCCATTTTTATCCACTCTACATCCATTTTTATCCACTCTACATCAATTTTCTGCACTCTACATCCATTTTTACCCACTCTACACCCATTTTATCCACTCTACATCCATTTTCTCCACTCTACATCCATTTTCTGCACTCTACATCCATTTTATCCACTCTACATCCATTTTATCCACTCTACATCCATTTTATCCACTCTACATCCATTTTATCCACTCTACATCCATTTTCTCCACTCTACATACATTTTACCCACTCTACATCCATTTTCTGCTCTCTACATCCATTTTTATCCACTCTACATCCATTTTTATCCACTCTACATCCATTTTCTCCACTCTACATCCATTTTACCCACTCTACATCCATTTTTATCCAGTCTACATCCATTTTTATCCACTGTACATCCATTTTATCCACTCTACATCCATTTTATCCACTCTACATCCATTTTATCCACTCTACACCCATTTTCTCCACCCTACATCCATTTTTATCCACTCTACATCCATTTTCTCCACTCTACATCCATTGTCTGCACTCTACATCCATTTTATCCACTCTACATCCATTTTTATCCACTCTACATCAATTTTCTGCACTCTACATCCATTTTTACCCACTCTACATCCATTTTCTCCACTCTAAATCCATTTTCTCCACTCTACATCCATTTTCTGCACTCTACATCCATTTTTATCCACTCCACATCCGTTTTTATCCACTCTACACCCATTTTCTCCACTCTACATCCATTTTACCCACTCTACATCCATTTTCTCCACTCTACATCCATTTTACCCACTCTACATCCATTGTCTGCACTCTACATCCATTTTATCCACTCTACATCCATTTTATCCACTCGACATCCATTTTATCCACTCTACATCCATTTTATCCACTCTACATCCATTTTCTCCACTCTACATCCATTTTCTGCACTCTACATCCATTTTATCCACTCTACATCCATTTTATCCACTCTACATCCATTTTATCCACTCTACATCCATTTTATCCACTCTACATCCATTTTATCCACTCTACATCCATTTTTATCCACTCTACATCCATTTTTATCCACTCTACATCCATTTTTATCCACTCTACATCCATTTTTATCCACTCTACATCAATTTTCTGCACTCTACATCCATTTTTTCCCACTCTGCATCCATTTTATCCACTCTACATCCATTTTCTCCACTCTACATCCATTTTCTGCACTCTACATCCATTTTTATCCACTCTACATCCATTTTCTGCTCTCTACATACATTTTTATCCACTCTACATCCATTTTTATCCACTCTACATCCATTTTCTGCACTCTACATCCATTTTATCCACTCTACATCCATTTTATCCACTCTACATTCATTTTCTCCACTCTACATCCATTTTCTGCACTCCACATCCATTTTATCCACTCTACATCCATTTTATCCACTCTACATCCATTTTTATCCACTCTACATCCATTTTTATCCACTCTACATCCATTTTTATCCACTCTACATCAATTTTCTGCACTCTACATCCATTTTTACCCACTCTACATCCATTTTATCCACTCTACATCCATTTTCTCCACTCTACATCCATTTTCTCCACTCTACATCCATTTTATCCACTCTACATCCATTTTCTCCACTCTACATCCATTTTCTGCACTCCACATCCATTTTATCCACTCTACATCCATTTTATCCACTCTACATCCATTTTATCCACTCTACATCCATTTTATCCACTCTACATCCATTTTATCCACTCTACATCCATTTTATCCACTCTACATCCATTTTTATCCACTCTACATCCATTTTTATCCACTCTACATCCATTTTTATCCACTCTACATCAATTTTCTGCTCTCTACATCCATTTTTATCCACTCTACATCCATTTTTATCCACTCTACATCCATTTTATCCACTCTATATCCATTTTATCCACTCTACACCCATTTTCTCCACTCTACATCCATTTTACCCACTCTACATCCATTTTTATCCACTCTATATCCATTTTCTCCACTCTACATCCATTGTCTGCACTCTACATCCATTTTATCCACTCTACATCCATTTTATCCACTCTACATCCATTTTATCCACTCTACACCCATTTTCTCCACTCTACATCCATTTTACCCACTCTACATCCATTTTTATCCACTCTACATCCATTTTCTGCACTCTACATCCATTTTTATCCACTCTACTTCCATTTTATCCACTCTACGTCTATTTTCTCCACTCTAAATCCATTTTACCCACTCTACATCCATTTTTATCCACTCTACATCCATTTTTATCCACTCTACATCCATTTTCTCCACTCCACATCTATTTTCTGCACTATACATCCATTTTATCCATTCTACATCCATTTTCTGCACTCTACATCCATTTTACCCACTCTACATCCATTTTTATCCACTCTACATCCATTTTTACCCACTCTACATCCATTTTATCCACTCTACATCCATTTTCTCCACTCTACATCCATTTTCTGCACTCTACATCCATTTTATCCACTCTACATCCATTTTATCCACTCTACATCCATTTTCTCCACTCTACATCCATTTTATCCACTCTACATCCATTTTATCCACTCTACATCCATTTTATCCACTCTACATCCATTTTCTCCACTCTACATACATTTTACCCACTCTACATCCATTTTCTGCTCTCTACATCCATTTTTATCCACTCTACATCCATTTTATCCACTCTACATCCATTTTCTCCACTCTACATCCATTTTCTCCACTCCAGATCTATTTTCTGCACTATACATCCATTTTATCCACTCTACATCCATTTTCTGCACTCTACAACCATTTTATCCACTCTACATCCATTTTCTCCACTCTACATCCATTTTTAGCCACTCTACATCCATTTTCTCCACTCTACATCCATTTTACCCACTCTACATCCATTTTTATCCACTCTACATCCATTTTCTGCTCTCTACATCCATTTTTATCCACTCTACATCCGTTTTTATCCACTCTACATCCATTTTCTCCACTCTACATCCATTTTTAACCACTCTACATCCATTTTCTGCACTCTACATCCATTTTCTCCACTCTACATCCATTTTACCCACTCTTCATCCATTTTTATCCACTCTACATCCATTTTTTGCTCTCTACATCCATTTTTATCCACTCTACATCCATTTTATCCACTCTACATCCATTTTATCCACTCTACACCCATTTTCTCCACCCTACATCCATTTTTATCCACTCTACATCCATTTTCTCCACTCTACATCCATTGTCTGCACTCTACATCCATTTTATCCACTCTACATCCATTTTCTCCACTCTACATCCATTTTTAACCACTCTACATCCATTTTTATCCACTCTACATCCATTTTTATCCACTCTACATCCATTTTTACCCACTCTACATCCATTTTATCCACTCTACATCCATTTTCTCCACTCTACATCCATTTTCTGCACTCTACATCCATTTGTATCCACTCTACATCCATTTTCTGCTCTCTACATCCATTTTTATCCACTCTACATCCATTTTTATCCACTCTACATCAATTTTCTGCACTCTACATCCATTTTTACCCACTCTACATCCATTTTCTCCACTCTACATCCATTTTCTCCACTCTACATCCATTTTCTGCACTCTACATCCATTTTTATCCACTCTACATCCGTTTTTATCCACTCTACATCCATTTTCTCCACTCTACATCCATTTTTAACCACTCTACATCCATTTTCTGCACTCTACATCCATTTTCTCCACTCTACATCCATTTTACCCACTCTACATCCATTTTTATCCACTCTACATCCAATTTCTGCTCTCTACATCCATTTTTATCCACTCTACATCCATTTTCTCCACTCTACATCCATTTTATCCACTCTACACCCATTTTCTCCACCCTACATCCATTTTTATCCACTCTACATCCATTTTCTCCACTCTACATCCATTTTATCCACTCTACACCCATTTTCTCCACTCTACATCCATTGTCTGCACTCTACATCCATTTTATCCACTCTACATCCATTTTATCCACTCTACACCCATTTTCTCCACTCTACATCCATTTTACCCACTCTACATCCATTTTTATCCACTCTACATCCATTTTCTGCACTCTACATCCATTTTTATCCACTCTACATCCATTTTATCCACTCTACGTCCATTTTCTCCACTCTAAATCCATTTTCTGCACTCTACATCCATTTTATCCACTCTACATCCATTTTACCCACTCTACATCCATTTTTATCCACTCTACATCCATTTTCTGCTCTCTACATCCATTTTTATCCACTCTACATCCATTTTCTCCACTCTACATCCATTTTTAACCACTCTACATCCATTTTTATCCACTCTACATCCATTTTTATCCACTCTACATCCATTTTTACCCACTCTACATCCATTTTATCCACTCTACATCCATTTTCTCCACTCTACATCCATTTTCTGCACTCTACATCCATTTGTATCCACTCTACATCCATTTTCTGCTCTCTACATCCATTTTTATCCACTCTACATCCATTTTTATCCACTCTACATCCATTTTTATCCACTCTACATCAATTTTCTGCACTCTACATCCATTTTTACCCACTCTACATCCATTTTTACCCACTCTACATCCATTTTCTCCACTCTACATCCATTTTCTCCACTCTACATCCATTTTCTGCACTCTACATCCATTTTTATCCACTCTACATCCGTTTTTATCCACTCTACATCCATTTTCTCCACTCTACATCCATTTTTAACCACTCTACATCCATTTTCTGCACTCTACATCCATTTTCTCCACTCTACATCCATTTTACCCACTCTACATCCATTTTTATCCACTCTACATCCATTTTCTGCTCTCTACATCCATTTTTATCCACTCTACATCCATTTTATCCACTCTACATCCATTTTATCCACTCTACACCCATTTTCTCCACCCTACATCCATTTTTATCCACTCTACATCCATTTTCTCCACTCTACATCCATTGTCTGCACTCTACATCCATTTTATCCACTCTACATCCATTTTATCCACTCTACACCCATTTTCTCCACCCTACATCCATTTTTATCCACTCTACATCCATTTTCTCCACTCTACATCCATTGTCTGCACTCTACATCCATTTTATCCACTCTACATCCATTTTATCCACTCTACACCCATTTTCTCCACTCTACATCCATTTTACCCACTCTACATCCATTTTTATCCACTCTACATCCATTTTCTGCACTCTACATCCATTTTTATCCACTCTACATCCATTTTATCCACTCTACGTCCATTTTCTCCACTCTAAATCCATTTTCTGCACTCTACATCCATTTTATCCACTCTACATCCATTTTATCCACTCTACATCCATTTTTATCCACTCTACATCCATTTTATCCACTCTACATCCATTTTATCCACTCTACATCCATTTTATCCACTCTACATCCATTTTATCCACTCTACATCCATTTTTATCCACTCTACATCCATTTTTATCCACTCTACATCCATTTTTATCCACTCTACATCAATTTTCTGCACTCTACATCCATTTTTACCCACTCTACATCCATTTTATCCACTCTACATCCATTTTCTCCACTCTACATCCATTTTCTGCACTCTACATCCATTTTATCCACTCTACATCCATTTTATCCACTCTACATCCATTTTCTCCACTCTACATCCATTTTCTCCACTCTACATCCATTTTCTGCACTCTACATCCATTTTATCCATTCTACATCCATTTTATCCACTCTACATCCATTTTCTCCACTCTACATCCATTTTCTGCACTCTACATCCATTTTCTCCACTCTACATCCATTTTCTGCACACATCCATTTTCTCCACTCTACATCCATTTTCTGCACTCCACATCCATTTTATCCACTCTACATCCATTTTATCCACTCTACATCCATTTTATCCACTCTACATCCATTTTATCCACTCTACATCCATTTTATCCACTCTACATCCATTTTATCCACTCTACATCCATTTTTATCCACTCTACATCCATTTTTATCCACTCTACATCCATTTTTATCCACTCTACATCAATTTTCTGCACTCTACATCCATTTTTACCCACTCTACATCCATTTTATCCACTCTACATCCATTTTCTCCACTCTACATCCATTTTCTCCACTCTACATCCATTTTATCCACTCTACATCCATTTTCTCCACTCTACATCCATTTTCTGCACTCCACATCCATTTTATCCACTCTACATCCATTTTATCCACTCTACATCCATTTTATCCACTCTACATCCATTTTATCCACTCTACATCTATTTTATCCACTCTACATCCATTTTATCCACTCTACATCCATTTTATCCACTCTACATCCATTTTTATCCACTCTACATCCATTTTTATCCACTCTACATCCATTTTTATCCACTCTACATCAATTTTCTGCTCTCTACATCCATTTTTATCCACTCTACATCCATTTTTATCCACTCTACATCCATTTTATCCACTCTATATCCATTTTATCCACTCTACACCCATTTTCTCCACTCTACATCCATTTTACCCACTCTACATCCATTTTTATCCACTCTATATCCATTTTCTCCACTCTACATCCATTGTCTGCACTCTACATCCATTTTATCCACTCTACATCCATTTTATCCACTCTACATGCATTTTATCCACTCTACACCCATTTTCTCCACTCTACATCCATTTTACCCACTCTACATCCATTTTTATCCACTCTACATCCATTTTCTGCACTCTACATCCATTTTTATCCACTCTACTTCCATTTTATCCACTCTACGTCTATTTTTTCCACTCTAAATCCATTTTACCCACTCTACATCCATTTTTATCCACTCTACATCCATTTTTATCCACTCTACATCCATTTTCTCCACTCCACATCTATTTTCTGCACTATACATCCATTTTATCCATTCTACATCCATTTTCTGCACTCTACATCCATTTTACCCACTCTACATCCATTTTTATCCACTCTACATCCATTTTTACCCACTCTACATCCATTTTATCCACTCTACATCCATTTTCTCCACTCTACATCCATTTTCTGCACTCTACATCCATTTTATCCACTCTACATCCATTTTATCCACTCTACATCCATTTTCTCCACTCTACATACATTTTATCCACTCTACATCCATTTTCTGCTCTCTACATCCATTTTTATCCACTCTACATCCATTTTATCCACTCTACATCCATTTTCTCCACTCTACATCCATTTTCTCCACTCCAGATCTATTTTCTGCACTATACATCCATTTTATCCACTCTACATCCATTTTCTGCACTCTACAACCATTTTATCCACTCTACATCCATTTTCTCCACTCTACATCCATTTTTAGCCACTCTACATCCATTTTCTCCACTCTACATCCATTTTACCCACTCTACATCCATTTTTATCCACTCTACATTCATTTTCTGCTCTCTACATCCATTTTTATCCACTCTACATCCGTTTTTATCCACTCTACATCCATTTTCTCCACTCTACATCCATTTTTAACCACTCTACATCCATTTTCTGCACTCTACATCCATTTTATCCACTCTACATCCATTTTACCCACTCTTCATCCATTTTTATCCACTCTACATCCATTTTTTGCTCTCTACATCCATTTTTATCCACTCTACATCCATTTTATCCACTCTACATCCATTTTATCCACTCTACACCCATTTTCTCCACCCTACATCCATTTTTATCCACTCTACATCCATTTTCTCCACTCTACATCCATTGTCTGCACTCTACATCCATTTTATCCACTCTACATCCATTTTCTCCACTCTACATCCATTTTTAACCACTCTACATCCATTTTTATCCACTCTACATCCATTTTTATCCACTCTACATCCATTTTTACCCACTCTACATCCATTTTATCCACTCTACATCCATTTTCTCCACTCTACATCCATTTTCTGCACTCTACATCCATTTTTATCCACTCTACATCCATTTTCTGCTCTCTACATCCATTTTTATCCACTCTACATCCATTTTTATCCACTCTACATCCATTTTTATCCACTCTACATCAATTTTCTGCACTCTACATCCATTTTTACCCACTCTACATCCATTTTCTCCACTCTACATCCATTTTCTCCACTCTACATCCATTTTCTGCACTCTACATCCATTTTTATCCACTCTTCATCCGTTTTTATCCACTCTACATCCATTTTCTCCACTCTACATCCATTTTTAACCACTCTACATCCATTTTCTGCACTCTACATCCATTTTCTCCACTCTACATCCATTTTACCCACTCTACATCCATTTTTATCCACTCTACATCCATTTTCTGCTCTCTACATCCATTTTTATCCACTCTACATCCATTTTATCCACTCTACATCCATTTTATCCACTCTACATCCATTTTCTCCACTCTACATCCATTTTCTCCACTCTACATCCATTTTCTGCACTCTACATCCATTTTATCCACTCTACATCCATTTTATCCACTCTACATCCATTTTCTCCACTCTACATCCATTTTCTGCACTCTACATCCATTTTCTCCACTCTACATCCATTTTCTGCACTCTACATCCATTTTCTCCACTCTACATCCATTTTCTGCACTCTACATCCATTTTATCCACTCTACATCCATTTTATCCACTCTACATCCATTTTATCCACTCTACATCCATTTTATCCACTCTACATCCATTTTATCCACTCTACATCCATTTTATCCACTCTACATCCATTTTTATCCACTCTACATCCATTTTTATCCACTCTACATCCATTTTTATCCACTCTACATCAATTTTCTGCACTCTACATCCATTTTTACCCACTCTACATCCATTTTATCCACTCTACATCCATTTTCTCCACTCTACATCCATTTTCTCCACTCTACATCCATTTTATCCACTCTACATCCATTTTCTCCACTCTACATCCATTTTCTGCACTCCACATCCATTTTATCCACTCTACATCCATTTTATCCACTCTACATCCATTTTATCCACTCTACATCCATTTTATCCACTCTACATCCATTTTATCCACTCTACATCCATTTTATCCACTCTACATCCATTTTATCCACTCTACATCCATTTTTATCCACTCTACATCCATTTTTATCCACTCTACATCCATTTTTATCCACTCTACATCAATTTTCTGCACTCTACATCCATTTTTACCCACTCTACATCCATTTTATCCACTCTACATCCATTTTCTCCACTCTACATCCATTTTCTGCACTCTACATCCATTTTATCCACTCTACATCCATTTTACCCACTCTACATCCATTTTTATCCACTCTACATTCATTTTCTGCTCTCTACATCCATTTTTATCCACTCTACATCCGTTTTTATCCACTCTACATCCATTTTCTCCACTCTACATCCATTTTTAACCACTCTACATCCATTTTCTGCACTCTACATCCATTTTCTCCACTCTACATCCATTTTACCCACTCTTCATCCATTTTTATCCACTCTACATCCATTTTTTGCTCTCTACATCCATTTTTATCCACTCTACATCCATTTTATCCACTCTACATCCATTTTATCCACTCTACACCCATTTTCTCCACCCTACATCCATTTTTATCCACTCTACATCCATTTTCTCCACTCTACATCCATTGTCTGCACTCTACATCCATTTTATCCACTCTACATCCATTTTCTCCACTCTACATCCATTTTTAACCACTCTACATCCATTTTTATCCACTCTACATCCATTTTTATCCACTCTACATCCATTTTTACCCACTCTACATCCATTTTATCCACTCTACATCCATTTTCTCCACTCTACATCCATTTTCTGCACTCTACATCCATTTTTATCCACTCTACATCCATTTTCTGCTCTCTACATCCATTTTTATCCACTCTACATCCATTTTTATCCACTCTACATCCATTTTTATCCACTCTACATCAATTTTCTGCACTCTACATCCATTTTTACCCACTCTACATCCATTTTCTCCACTCTACATCCATTTTCTCCACTCTACATCCATTTTTAACCACTCTACATCCATTTTTATCCACTCTTCATCCGTTTTTATCCACTCTACATCCATTTTCTCCACTCTACATCCATTTTTAACCACTCTACATCCATTTTCTGCACTCTACATCCATTTTCTCCACTCTACATCCATTTTACCCACTCTACATCCATTTTTATCCACTCTACATCCATTTTCTGCTCTCTACATCCATTTTTATCCACTCTACATCCATTTTATCCACTCTACATCCATTTTATCCACTCTACATCCATTTTCTCCACTCTACATCCATTTTCTCCACTCTACATCCATTTTCTGCACTCTACATCCATTTTATCCATTCTACATCCATTTTATCCACTCTACATCCATTTTCTCCACTCTACATCCATTTTCTGCACTCTACATCCATTTTCTCCACTCTACATCCATTTTCTGCACTCTACATCCATTTTCTCCACTCTACATCCATTTTCTGCACTCCACATCCATTTTATCCACTCTACATCCATTTTATCCACTCTACATCCATTTTATCCACTCTACATCCATTTTATCCACTCTACATCCATTTTATCCACTCTACATCCATTTTATCCACTCTACATCCATTTTTATCCACCCTACATCCATTTTTATCCACTCTACATCCATTTTTATCCACTCTACATCAATTTTCTGCACTCTACATCCATTTTTACCCACTCTACATCCATTTTATCCACTCTACATCCATTTTCTCCACTCTACATCCATTTTCTCCACTCTACATCCATTTTATCCACTCTACATCCATTTTCTCCACTCTACATCCATTTTCTGCACTCCACATCCATTTTATCCACTCTACATCCATTTTATCCACTCTACATCCATTTTATCCACTCTACATCCATTTTATCCACTCTACATCCATTTTATCCACTCTACATCCATTTTATCCACTCTACATCCATTTTATCCACTCTACATCCATTTTTATCCACTCTACATCCATTTTTATCCACTCTACATCCATTTTTATCCACTCTACATCAATTTTCTGCACTCTACATCCATTTTTACCCACTCTACATCCATTTTATCCACTCTACATCCATTTTCTCCACTCTACATCCATTTTCTGCACTCTACATCCATTTTATCCACTCTACATCCATTTTATCCACTCTACATCCATTTTCTCCACTCTACATCCATTTTCTCCACTCTACATCCATTTTCTGCACTCTACATCCATTTTATCCATTCTACATCCATTTTATCCACTCTACATCCATTTTCTCCACTCTACATCCATTTTCTGCACTCTACATCCATTTTCTCCACTCTACATCCATTTTCTGCACTCTACATCCATTTTCTCCACTCTACATCCATTTTCTGCACTCCACATCCATTTTATCCACTCTACATCCATTTTATCCACTCTACATCCATTTTATCCACTCTACATCCATTTTATCCACTCTACATCCATTTTATCCACTCTACATCCATTTTATCCACTCTACATCCATTTTTATCCACTCTACATCCATTTTTATCCACTCTACATCCATTTTTATCCACTCTACATCAATTTTCTGCACTCTACATCCATTTTTACCCACTCTACATCCATTTTATCCACTCTACATCCATTTTCTCCACTCTACATCCATTTTCTCCACTCTACATCCATTTTATCCACTCTACATCCATTTTCTCCACTCTACATCCATTTTCTGCACTCCACATCCATTTTATCCACTCTACATCCATTTTATCCACTCTACATCCATTTTATCCACTCTACATCCATTTTATCCACTCTACATCCATTTTATCCACTCTACATCCATTTTATCCACTCTACATCCATTTTATCCACTCTACATCCATTTTTATCCACTCTACATCCATTTTTATCCACTCTACATCCATTTTTATCCACTCTACATCAATTTTCTGCTCTCTACATCCATTTTTATCCACTCTACATCCATTTTTATCCACTCTACATCCATTTTATCCACTCTATATCCATTTTATCCACTCTACACCCATTTTCTCCACTCTACATCCATTTTACCCACTCTACATCCATTTTTATCCACTCTATATCCATTTTCTCCACTCTACATCCATTGTCTGCACTCTACATCCATTTTATCCACTCTACATCCATTTTATCCACTCTACATGCATTTTATCCACTCTACACCCATTTTCTCCACTCTACATCCATTTTACCCACTCTACATCCATTTTTATCCACTCTACATCCATTTTCTGCACTCTACATCCATTTTTATCCACTCTACTTCCATTTTATCCACTCTACGTCTATTTTTTCCACTCTAAATCCATTTTACCCACTCTACATCCATTTTTATCCACTCTACATCCATTTTTATCCACTCTACATCCATTTTCTCCACTCCACATCTATTTTCTGCACTATACATCCATTTTATCCATTCTACATCCATTTTCTGCACTCTACATCCATTTTACCCACTCTACATCCATTTTTATCCACTCTACATCCATTTTTACCCACTCTACATCCATTTTATCCACTCTACATCCATTTTCTCCACTCTACATCCATTTTCTGCACTCTACATCCATTTTATCCACTCTACATCCATTTTATCCACTCTACATCCATTTTATCCACTCTACATCCATTTTCTCCACTCTACATACATTTTATCCACTCTACATCCATTTTCTGCTCTCTACATCCATTTTTATCCACTCTACATCCATTTTATCCACTCTACATCCATTTTCTCCACTCTACATCCATTTTCTCCACTCCAGATCTATTTTCTGCACTATACATCCATTTTATCCACTCTACATCCATTTTCTGCACTCTACAACCATTTTATCCACTCTACATCCATTTTCTCCACTCTACATCCATTTTTAGCCACTCTACATCCATTTTCTCCACTCTACATCCATTTTACCCACTCTACATCCATTTTTATCCACTCTACATTCATTTTCTGCTCTCTACATCCATTTTTATCCACTCTACATCCGTTTTTATCCACTCTACATCCATTTTCTCCACTCTACATCCATTTTTAACCACTCTACATCCATTTTCTGCACTCTACATCCATTTTCTCCACTCTACATCCATTTTACCCACTCTTCATCCATTTTTATCCACTCTACATCCATTTTTTGCTCTCTACATTCATTTTTATCCACTCTACATCCATTTTATCCACTCTACATCCATTTTATCCACTCTACACCCATTTTCTCCACCCTACATCCATTTTTATCCACTCTACATCCATTTTCTCCACTCTACATCCATTGTCTGCACTCTACATCCATTTTATCCACTCTACATCCATTTTCTCCACTCTACATCCATTTTTAACCACTCTACATCCATTTTTATCCACTCTACATCCATTTTTATCCACTCTACATCCATTTTTACCCACTCTACATCCATTTTATCCACTCTACATCCATTTTCTCCACTCTACATCCATTTTCTGCACTCTACATCCATTTTTATCCACTCTACATCCATTTTCTGCTCTCTACATCCATTTTTATCCACTCTACATCCATTTTTATCCACTCTACATCCATTTTTATCCACTCTACATCAATTTTCTGCACTCTACATCCATTTTTACCCACTCTACATCCATTTTCTCCACTCTACATCCATTTTCTCCACTCTACATCCATTTTCTGCACTCTACATCCATTTTTATCCACTCTTCATCCGTTTTTATCCACTCTACATCCATTTTCTCCACTCTACATCCATTTTTAACCACTCTACATCCATTTTCTGCACTCTACATCCATTTTCTCCACTCTACATCCATTTTACCCACTCTACATCCATTTTTATCCACTCTACATCCATTTTCTGCTCTCTACATCCATTTTTATCCACTCTACATCCATTTTATCCACTCTACATCCATTTTATCCACTCTACACCCATTTTCTCCACCCTACATCCATTTTTATCCACTCTACATCCATTTTCTCCACTCTACATCCATTGTCTGCACTCTACATCCATTTTATCCACTCTACATCCATTTTATCCACTCTACACACATTTTCTCCACCCTACATCCATTTTTATCCACTCTACATCCATTTTCTCCACTCTACATCCATTGTCTGCACTCTACATCCATTTTATCCACTCTACATCCATTTTATCCACTCTACACCCATTTTATCCACTCTACGTCCATTTTCTCCACTCTAAATCCATTTTCTGCACTCTACATCCATTTTATCCACTCTACATCCGTTTTATCCACTCTACATCCATTTTTATCCACTCTACATCCATTTTATCCACTATACATCCATTTTATCCACTCTACATCCATTTTATCCACTCTACATCCATTTTATCCACTCTACATCCATTTTTATCCACTCTACATCCATTTTTATCCACTCTACATCCATTTTTATCCACTCTACATCAATTTTCTGCACTCTACATCCATTTTTACCCACTCTACATCCATTTTATCCACTCTACATCCATTTTCTCCACTCTACATCCATTTTCTGCACTCTACATCCATTTTATCCACTCTACATCCATTTTATCCACTCTACATCCATTTTCTCCACTCTACATCCATTTTCTGCACTCTACATCCATTTTATCCACTCTACATCCATTTTATCCACTCTACATCCATTTTCTCCACTCTACATCCATTTTCTCCACTCTACATCCATTTTCTGCACTCTACATCCATTTTATCCATTCTACATCCATTTTATCCACTCTACATCCATTTTATCCACTCTACATCCATTTTATCCACTCTACATCCATTTTTATCCACTCTACATCCATTTTTATCCACTCTACATCCATTTTTATCCACTCTACATCAATTTTCTGCTCTCTACATCCATTTTTATCCACTCTACATCCATTTTTATCCACTCTACATCCATTTTATCCACTCTATATCCATTTTATCCACTCTACACCCATTTTCTCCACTCTACATCCATTTTACCCACTCTACATCCCATTTTTATCCACTCTATATCCATTTTCTCCACTCTACATCCATTGTCTGCACTCTACATCCATTTTATCCACTCTACATCCATTTTATCCACTCTACATGCATTTTATCCACTCTACACCCATTTTCTCCACTCTACATCCATTTTACCCACTCTACATCCATTTTTATCCACTCTACATCCATTTTCTGCACTCTACATCCATTTTTATCCACTCTACTTCCATTTTATCCACTCTACGTCTATTTTTTCCACTCTAAATCCATTTTACCCACTCTACATCCATTTTTATCCACTCTACATCCATTTTTATCCACTCTACATCCATTTTCTCCACTCCACATCTATTTTCTGCACTATACATCCATTTTATCCATTCTACATCCATTTTCTGCACTCTACATCCATTTTACCCACTCTACATCCATTTTTATCCACTCTACATCCATTTTTACCCACTCTACATCCATTTTATCCACTCTACATCCATTTTCTCCACTCTACATCCATTTTCTGCACTCTACATCCATTTTATCCACTCTACATCCATTTTATCCACTCTACATCCATTTTATCCACTCTACATCCATTTTCTCCACTCTACATACATTTTATCCACTCTACATCCATTTCTGCTCTCTACATCCATTTTTATCCACTCTACATCCATTTTATCCACTCTACATCCATTGTCTCCACTCTACATCCATTTTCTCCACTCCAGATCTATTTTCTGCACTATACATCCATTTTATCCACTCTACATCCATTTTCTGCACTCTACAACCATTTTATCCACTCTACATCCATTTTCTCCACTCTACATCCATTTTTAGCCACTCTACATCCATTTTCTCCACTCTACATCCATTTTACCCACTCTACATCCATTTTTATCCACTCTACATTCATTTTCTGCTCTCTACATCCATTTTTATCCACTCTACATCCGTTTTTATCCACTCTACATCCATTTTCTCCACTCTACATCCATTTTTAACCACTCTACATCCATTTTCTCCACTCTACATCCATTTTCTCCACTCTACATCCATTTTATCCACTCTTCATCCATTTTTATCCACTCTACATCCATTTTTTGCTCTCTACATCCATTTTTATCCACTCTACATCCATTTTATCCACTCTACATCCATTTTATCCACTCTACATCCATTTTCTCCACCCTACATCCATTTTTATCCACTCTACATCCATTTTCTCCACTCTACATCCATTGTCTGCACTCTACATCCATTTTATCCACTCTACATCCATTTTATCCACTCTACATCCATTTTTAACCACTCTACATCCATTTTTATCCACTCTACATCCATTTTTATCCACTCTACATCCATTTTTATCCACTCTACATCCATTTTATCCACTCTACATCCATTTTCTCCACTCTACATCCATTTTCTGCACTCTACATCCATTTTTATCCACTCTACATCCATTTTCTGCTCTCTACATCCATTTTTATCCACTCTACATCCATTTTTATCCACTCTACATCCATTTTTATCCACTCTACATCCATTTTTATCCACTCTACATCCATTTTTATCCACTCTACATCAATTTTCTGCACTCTACATCCATTTTTACCCACTCTACATCCATTTTCTCCACTCTACATCCATTTTCTCCACTCTACATCCATTTTCTGCACTCTACATCCATTTTTATCCACTCTTCATCCGTTTTTATCCACTCTACATCCATTTTCTCCACTCTACATCCATTTTTAACCACTCTACATCCATTTTCTGCACTCTACATCCATTTTCTCCACTCTACATCCATTTTACCCACTCTACATCCATTTTTATCCACTCTACATCCATTTTCTGCTCTCTACATCCATTTTTATCCACTCTACATCCATTTTATCCACTCTACATCCATTTTATCCACTCTACACCCATTTTCTCCACCCTACATCCATTTTTATCCACTCTACATCCATTTTCTCCACTCTACATCCATTGTCTGCACTCTACATCCATTTTATCCACTCTACATCCATTTTATCCACTCTACACACATTTTCTCCACCCTACATCCATTTTTATCCACTCTACATCCATTTTCTCCACTCTACATCCATTGTCTGCACTCTACATCCATTTTATCCACTCTACATCCATTTTATCCACTCTACACTCATTTTCTCCACTCTACATCCATTTTACCCACTCTACATCCATTTTTATCCACTCTACATCCATTTTCTGCACTCTACATCCATTTTTATCCACTCTACATCCATTTTATCCACTCTACGTCCATTTTCTCCACTCTAAATCCATTTTCTGCACTCTACATCCATTTTCTGCACTCTACATCCATTTTATCCACTCTACATCCATTTTTATCCACTCTACATCCATTTTATCCACTCTACATCCATTTTATCCACTCTACATCCATTTTATCCACTCTACATCCATTTTATCCACTCTACATCCATTTTTATCCACTCTACATCCATTTTTATCCACTCTACATCCATTTTTATCCACTCTACATCAATTTTCTGCACTCTACATCCATTTTTACCCACTCTACATCCATTTTATCCACTCTACATCCATTTTCTCCACTCTACATCCATTTTCTGCACTCTACATCCATTTTATCCACTCTACATCCATTTTATCCACTCTACATCCATTTTCTCCACTCTACATCCATTTTCTCCACTCTACATCCATTTTCTGCACTCTACATCCATTTTATCCATTCTACATCCATTTTATCCACTCTACATCCATTTTATCCACTCTACATCCATTTTCTCCACTCTACATCCATTTTCTGCACTCTACATCCATTTTATCCACTCTACATCCATTTTATCCACTCTACATCCATTTTCTCCACTCTACATCCATTTTCTCCACTCTACATCCATTTTCTGCACTCTACATCCATTTTATCCATTCTACATCCATTTTATCCACTCTACATCCATTTTCTCCACTCTACATCCATTTTCTGCACTCTACATCCATTTTATCCACTCTACATCCATTTTCTCCACTCTACATACATTTTACCCACTCTACATCCATTTTCTGCTCTCTACATCCATTTTATCCACTCTACATCCATTTTTATCCACTCTACATCCATTTTTATCCACTCTACATCCATTTTTATCCACTCTACATCAATTTTCTGCACTCTACATCCATTTTTACCCACTCTACATCCATTTTATCCACTCTACATCCATTTTCTCCACTCTACATCCATTTTCTGCACTCTACATCCATTTTATCCACTCTACATCCATTTTATCCACTCTACATCCATTTTCTCCACTCTACATCCATTTTCTGCACTCTACATCCATTTTTATCCACTCTACATCCATTTTTATCCACTCTACATCCATTTTCTGCACTCTACATCCATTTTATCCACTCTACATCCATTTTATCCACTCTACATCCATTTGTATCCACTCTACATCCATTTTTATCCACTCTACATCCATTTTTATCCACTCTACATCAATTTTCTGCACTCTACATCCATTTTTACCCACTCTACATCTATTTTATCCACTCTACATCCATTTTCTCCACTCTACATCCATTTTCTGCACTCTACATCCATTTTTATCCACTCTACATCCATTTTTATCCACTCTACATCCATTTTCTGCACTCTACATCCATTTTATCCACTCTACATCCATTTTATCCACTCTACATCCATTTTCTCCACTCTACATCCATTGTCTGCACTCTACATCCATTTTATCCACTCTACATCCATTTTATCCACTCTACACCCATTTTCTCCACTCTACATCCATTTTATCCACTCTACGTCCATTTTCTCCACTCTAAATCCATTTTCTGCACTCTACATCCATTTTATCCACTCTACATCCATTTTATCCACTCTACATCCATTTTATCCACTCTACATCCATTTTATCCACTCTACATCCATTTTTATCCACTCTACATCCATTTTTATCCACTCTACATCCATTTTTATCCACTCTACATCAATTTTCTGCACTCTACATCCATTTTTACCCACTCTACATCCATTTTATCCACTCTACATCCATTTTCTCCACTCTACATCCATTTTCTGCACTCTACATCCATTTTATCCACTCTACATCCATTTTATCCACTCTACATCCATTTTCTCCACTCTACATCCATTTTCTCCACTCTACATCCATTTTCTGCACTCTACATCCATTTTATCCACTCTACATCCATTTTATCCACTCTACATCCATTTTCTCCACTCTACATCCATTTTCTGCACTCTACATCCATTTTCTCCACTCTACATCCATTTTCTGCACTCTACATCCATTTTCTCCACTCTACATCCATTTTCTGCACTCTACATCCATTTTATCCACTCTACATCCATTTTCTCCACTCTACATACATTTTACCCACCCTACATCCATTTTCTGCTCTCTACATCCATTTTTATCCACTCTACATTAATTTTATCCACTCTACATCCATTTTCTCCACTCTACATCCATTTTCTCCACTCCAGATCTATTTTCTGCACTATACATCCATTTTATCCACTCTACATCCATTTTCTGCACTCTACATCCATTTTCTCCACTCTACATCCATTTTCTCCACTCTACATCCATTTTTAGCCACTCTACATCCATTTTCTCCACTCTACATCCATTTTACCCACTCTACATCCATTTTTATCCACTCTACATCCATTTTCTGCTCTCTACATCCATTTTTATCCACTCTACATCCGTTTTTCTCCACTCTACATCCATTTTCTCCACTCTACATCCATTTTCTCCACTCTACATCCATTTTTAACCACTCTACATCCATTTTCTGCACTCTACATCCATTTTCTCCACTCTACATCCATTTTACCCACTCTACATCCATTTTTATCCACTCTACATCCATTTTCTGCTCTCTACATCCATTTTTATCCACTCTACATCCATTTTTATCCACTCTACATCCATTTTATCCACTCTACATCCATTTTATCCACTCTACACCCATTTTCTCCACCCTACATCCATTTTTATCCACTCTACATCAATTTTATCCACTCTACATCCATTTTTATCCACTCTACATCCATTTTTAACCACTCTACATCCATTTTCTGCACTCTACATCCATTTTCTCCACTCTACATCCATTTTACCCACTCTACATCCATTTTTATCCACTCTACATCCATTTTCTGCTCTCTACATCCATTTTTATCCACTCTACATCCATTTTTATCCACTCTACATCCATTTTATCCACTCTACATCCATTTTATCCACTCTACACCCATTTTCTCCACCCTACATCCATTTTTATCCACTCTACATCAATTTTATCCACTCTACATCCATTTTTATCCACTCTACATCCATTTTTATCCACTCTACATCCATTTTCTGCACTCTACATCCATTTTTATCCACTCTACATCCATTTTATCCACTCTACGTCCATTTTCTCCACTCTAAATCCATTTTCTGCACTCTACATCCATTTTATCCACTCTACATCCATTTTATCCACTCTACATCCATTTTTATCCACTCTACATCCATTTTATCCACTCTACATCCATTTTATCCACTCTACATCCATTTTATCCACTCTACATCCATTTTATCCACTCTACATCCATTTTTATCCACTCTACATCCATTTTTATCCACTCTACATCCATTTTTATCCACTCTACATCAATTTTCTGCACTCTACATCAATTTTCTGCACTCTACATCCATTTTTACCCACTCTACATCCATTTTATCCACTCTACATCCATTTTCTCCACTCTACATCCATTTTCTGCACTCTACATCCATTTTATCCACTCTACATCCATTTTATCCACTCTACATCCATTTTCTGCTCTCTACATCCATTTTTATCCACTCTACATCCATTTTTATCCACTCTACATCCATTTTATCCACTCTACATCCATTTTATCCACTCTACACCCATTTTCTCCACTCTACATCCATTTTATCCACTCTACATCCATTTTATCCACTCTACATCCATTTTTATCCACTCTACATCCATTTTTATCCACTCTACATCCATTTTTATCCACTCTACATCAATTTTCTGCACTCTACATCCATTTTTACCCACTCTACATCCATTTTATCCACTCTACATCCATTTTCTCCACTCTACATCCATTTTCTGCACTCTACATCCATTTTATCCACTCTACATCCATTTTATCCACTCTACATCCATTTTCTCCACTCTACATCCATTTTCTGCACTCTACATCCATTTTATCCACTCTACATCCATTTTATCCACTCTACATCCATTTTATCCACTCTACATCCATTTTCTCCACTCTACATCCATTTTCTGCACTCTACATCCATTTTATCCATTCTACATCCATTTTATCCACTCTACATCCATTTTATCCACTCTACATCCATTTTATCCACTCTACATCCATTTGTATCCACTCTACATCCATTTTTATCCACTCTACATCCATTTTTATCCACTCTACATCAATTTTCTGCACTTTACATCCATTTTTACCCACTCTACATCCATTTTATCCACTCTACATCCATTTTCTCCACTCTACATCCATTTTCTGCACTCTACATCCATTTTATCCACTCTACATCCATTTTATCCACTCTACATCCATTTTCTCCACTCACCATCCATTTTCTCCACTCTACATCCATTTTCTGCACTCTACATCCATTTTATCCATTCTACATCCATTTTATCCACTCTACATCCATTTTCTCCACTCTACATCCATTTTCTGCACTCTACATCCATTTTCTCCACTCTACATCCATTTTCTGCACTCTACATCCATTTTCTCCACTCTACATCCATT
The DNA here is from genome assembly GCA_933228935.1 of Pemphredon lugubris. Classification (NCBI taxonomy): domain Eukaryota; kingdom Metazoa; phylum Arthropoda; class Insecta; order Hymenoptera; family Crabronidae; genus Pemphredon; species Pemphredon lugubris. The sequence continues at coordinate 30,599,473 of OW121815.1, forward strand.
TTCTGCACTCTACATCCATTTTATCCACTCTACATCCATTTTCTCCACTCTACATACATTTTACCCACCCTACATCCATTTTCTGCTCTCTACATCCATTTTTATCCACTCTACATTAATTTTATCCACTCTACATCCATTTTCTCCACTCTACATCCATTTTCTCCACTCCAGATCTATTTTCTGCACTATACATCCATTTTATCCACTCTACATCCATTTTCTGCACTCTACATCCATTTTATCCACTCTACATCCATTTTCTCCACTCTACATCCATTTTTAGCCACTCTACATCCATTTTCTCCACTCTACATCCATTTTACCCACTCTACATCCATTTTATCCACTCTACATCCATTTTATCCACTCTACACCCATTTTCTCCACCCTACATCCATTTTTATCCACTCTACATCCATTTTCTCCACTCTACATCCATTGTCTGCACTCTACATCCATTTTATCCACTCTACATCCATTTTATCCACTCTACACACATTTTCTCCACCCTACATCCATTTTTATCCACTCTACATCCATTTTCTCCACTCTACATCCATTGTCTGCACTCTACATCCATTTTATCCACTCTACATCCATTTTATCCACTCTACACCCATTTTATCCACTCTACGTCCATTTTCTCCACTCTAAATCCATTTTCTGCACTCTACATCCATTTTATCCACTCTACATCCATTTTATCCACTCTACATCCATTTTTATCCACTCTACATCCATTTTATCCACTATACATCCATTTTATCCACTCTACATCCATTTTATCCACTCTACATCCATTTTATCCACTCTACATCCATTTTTATCCACTCTACATCCATTTTTATCCACTCTACATCCATTTTTATCCACTCTACATCAATTTTCTGCACTCTACATCCATTTTTACCCACTCTACATCCATTTTATCCACTCTACATCCATTTTCTCCACTCTACATCCATTTTCTGCACTCTACATCCATTTTATCCACTCTACATCCATTTTATCCACTCTACATCCATTTTCTCCACTCTACATCCATTTTCTCCACTCTACATCCATTTTCTGCACTCTACATCCATTTTATCCATTCTACATCCATTTTATCCACTCTACATCCATTTTATCCACTCTACATCCATTTTCTCCACTCTACATCCATTTTCTGCACTCTACATCCATTTTATCCACTCTACATCCATTTTATCCACTCTACATCCATTTTCTCCACTCTACATCCATTTTCTCCACTCTACATCCATTTTCTGCACTCTACATCCATTTTATCCATTCTACATCCATTTTATCCACTCTACATCCATTTTATCCACTCTACATCCATTTTATCCACTCTACATCCATTTTTATCCACTCTACATCCATTTTTATCCACTCTACATCCATTTTTATCCACTCTACATCAATTTTCTGCTCTCTACATCCATTTTTATCCACTCTACATCCATTTTTATCCACTCTACATCCATTTTATCCACTCTATATCCATTTTATCCACTCTACACCCATTTTCTCCACTCTACATCCATTTTACCCACTCTACATCCATTTTTATCCACTCTATATCCATTTTCTCCACTCTACATCCATTGTCTGCACTCTACATCCATTTTATCCACTCTACATCCATTTTATCCACTCTACATGCATTTTATCCACTCTACACCCATTTTCTCCACTCTACATCCATTTTACCCACTCTACATCCATTTTTATCCACTCTACATCCATTTTCTGCACTCTACATCCATTTTTATCCACTCTACTTCCATTTTATCCACTCTACGTCTATTTTTTCCACTCTAAATCCATTTTACCCACTCTACATCCATTTTTATCCACTCTACATCCATTTTTATCCACTCTACATCCATTTTCTCCACTCCACATCTATTTTCTGCACTATACATCCATTTTATCCATTCTACATCCATTTTCTGCACTCTACATCCATTTTACCCACTCTACATCCATTTTTATCCACTCTACATCCATTTTTACCCACTCTACATCCATTTTATCCACTCTACATCCATTTTCTCCACTCTACATCCATTTTCTGCACTCTACATCCATTTTATCCACTCTACATCCATTTTATCCACTCTACATCCATTTTATCCACTCTACATCCATTTTCTCCACTCTACATACATTTTATCCACTCTACATCCATTTTCTGCTCTCTACATCCATTTTTATCCACTCTACATCCATTTTATCCACTCTACATCCATTGTCTCCACTCTACATCCATTTTCTCCACTCCAGATCTATTTTCTGCACTATACATCCATTTTATCCACTCTACATCCATTTTCTGCACTCTACAACCATTTTATCCACTCTACATCCATTTTCTCCACTCTACATCCATTTTTAGCCACTCTACATCCATTTTCTCCACTCTACATCCATTTTACCCACTCTACATCCATTTTTATCCACTCTACATTCATTTTCTGCTCTCTACATCCATTTTTATCCACTCTACATCCGTTTTTATCCACTCTACATCCATTTTCTCCACTCTACATCCATTTTTAACCACTCTACATCCATTTTCTGCACTCTACATCCATTTTCTCCACTCTACATCCATTTTACCCACTCTTCATCCATTTTTATCCACTCTACATCCATTTTTTGCTCTCTACATCCATTTTTATCCACTCTACATCCATTTTATCCACTCTACATCCATTTTATCCACTCTACACCCATTTTCTCCACCCTACATCCATTTTTATCCACTCTACATCCATTTTCTCCACTCTACATCCATTTTCTGCACTCTACATCCATTTTATCCACTCTACATCCATTTTCTCCACTCTACATCCATTTTTAACCACTCTACATCCATTTTTATCCACTCTACATCCATTTTTATCCACTCTACATCCATTTTTACCCACTCTACATCCATTTTATCCACTCTACATCCATTTTATCCACTCTACATCCATTTTCTGCACTCTACATCCATTTTTATCCACTCTACATCCATTTTCTGCTCTCTACATCCATTTTTATCCACTCTACATCCATTTTTATCCACTCTACATCCATTTTTATCCACTCTACATCCATTTTTATCCACTCTACATCCATTTTTATCCACTCTACATCAATTTTCTGCACTCTACATCCATTTTTACCCACTCTACATCCATTTTCTCCACTCTACATCCATTTTCTCCACTCTACATCCATTTTCTGCACTCTACATCCATTTTTATCCACTCTTCATCCGTTTTTATCCACTCTACATCCATTTTCTCCACTCTACATCCATTTTTAACCACTCTACATCCATTTTCTGCACTCTACATCCATTTTCTCCACTCTACATCCATTTTACCCACTCTACATCCATTTTTATCCACTCTACATCCATTTTCTGCTCTCTACATCCATTTTTATCCACTCTACATCCATTTTATCCACTCTACATCCATTTTATCCACTCTACACCCATTTTCTCCACCCTACATCCATTTTTATCCACTCTACATCCATTTTCTCCACTCTACATCCATTGTCTGCACTCTACATCCATTTTATCCACTCTACATCCATTTTATCCACTCTACACACATTTTCTCCACCCTACATCCATTTTTATCCACTCTACATCCATTTTCTCCACTCTACATCCATTGTCTGCACTCTACATCCATTTTATCCACTCTACATCCATTTTATCCACTCTACACTCATTTTCTCCACTCTACATCCATTTTACCCACTCTACATCCATTTTTATCCACTCTACATCCATTTTCTGCACTCTACATCCATTTTTATCCACTCTACATCCATTTTATCCACTCTACGTCCATTTTCTCCACTCTAAATCCATTTTCTGCACTCTACATCCATTTTATCCACTCTACATCCATTTTATCCACTCTACATCCATTTTTATCCACTCTACATCCATTTTATCCACTCTACATCCATTTTATCCACTCTACATCCATTTTATCCACTCTACATCCATTTTATCCACTCTACATCCATTTTTATCCACTCTACATCCATTTTTATCCACTCTACATCCATTTTTATCCACTCTACATCAATTTTCTGCACTCTACATCCATTTTTACCCACTCTACATCCATTTTATCCACTCTACATCCATTTTCTCCACTCTACATCCATTTTCTGCACTCTACATCCATTTTATCCACTCTACATCCATTTTATCCACTCTACATCCATTTTCTCCACTCTACATCCATTTTCTCCACTCTACATCCATTTTCTGCACTCTACATCCATTTTATCCACTCTACATCCATTTTATCCACTCTACATCCATTTTATCCACTCTACATCCATTTTCTCCACTCTACATCCATTTTCTGCACTCTACATCCATTTTATCCACTCTACATCCATTTTATCCACTCTACATCCATTTTCTCCACTCTACATCCATTTTCTCCACTCTACATCCATTTTCTGCACTCTACATCCATTTTATCCATTCTACATCCATTTTATCCACTCTACATCCATTTTCTCCACTCTACATCCATTTTCTGCACTCTACATCCATTTTATCCACTCTACATCCATTTTCTCCACTCTACATACATTTTACCCACTCTACATCCATTTTCTGCTCTCTACATCCATTTTATCCACTCTACATCCATTTTTATCCACTCTACATCCATTTTTATCCACTCTACATCCATTTTTATCCACTCTACATCAATTTTCTGCACTCTACATCCATTTTTACCCACTCTACATCCATTTTATCCACTCTACATCCATTTTCTCCACTCTACATCCATTTTCTGCACTCTACATCCATTTTATCCACTCTACATCCATTTTATCCACTCTACATCCATTTTCTCCACTCTACATCCATTTTCTGCACTCTACATCCATTTTTATCCACTCTACATCCATTTTTATCCACTCTACATCCATTTTCTGCACTCTACATCCATTTTATCCACTCTACATCCATTTTATCCACTCTACATCCATTTTTATCCACTCTACATCCATTTTTATCCACTCTACATCCATTTTTATCCACTCTACATCAATTTTCTGCACTCTACATCCATTTTTACCCACTCTACATCTATTTTATCCACTCTACATCCATTTTCTCCACTCTACATCCATTTTCTGCACTCTACATCCATTTTTATCCACTCTACATCCATTTTTATCCACTCTACATCCATTTTCTGCACTCTACATCCATTTTATCCACTCTACATCCATTTTATCCACTCTACATCCATTTTCTCCACTCTACATCCATTGTCTGCACTCTACATCCATTTTATCCACTCTACATCCATTTTATCCACTCTACACCCATTTTCTCCACTCTACATCCATTTTATCCACTCTACGTCCATTTTCTCCACTCTAAATCCATTTTCTGCACTCTACATCCATTTTATCCACTCTACATCCATTTTATCCACTCTACATCCATTTTATCCACTCTACATCCATTTTATCCACTCTACATCCATTTTTATCCACTCTACATCCATTTTTATCCACTCTACATCCATTTTTATCCACTCTACATCAATTTTCTGCACTCTACATCCATTTTTACCCACTCTACATCCATTTTATCCACTCTACATCCATTTTCTCCACTCTACATCCATTTTCTGCACTCTACATCCATTTTATCCACTCTACATCCATTTTATCCACTCTACATCCATTTTCTCCACTCTACATCCATTTTCTCCACTCTACATCCATTTTCTGCACTCTACATCCATTTTATCCACTCTACATCCATTTTATCCACTCTACATCCATTTTCTCCACTCTACATCCATTTTCTGCACTCTACATCCATTTTCTCCACTCTACATCCATTTTCTGCACTCTACATCCATTTTCTCCACTCTACATCCATTTTCTGCACTCTACATCCATTTTATCCACTCTACATCCATTTTCTCCACTCTACATACATTTTACCCACCCTACATCCATTTTCTGCTCTCTACATCCATTTTTATCCACTCTACATTAATTTTATCCACTCTACATCCATTTTCTCCACTCTACATCCATTTTCTCCACTCCAGATCTATTTTCTGCACTATACATCCATTTTATCCACTCTACATCCATTTTCTGCACTCTACATCCATTTTCTCCACTCTACATCCATTTTCTCCACTCTACATCCATTTTTAGCCACTCTACATCCATTTTCTCCACTCTACATCCATTTTACCCACTCTACATCCATTTTTATCCACTCTACATCCATTTTCTGCTCTCTACATCCATTTTTATCCACTCTACATCCGTTTTTATCCACTCTACATCCATTTTCTCCACTCTACATCCATTTTCTCCACTCTACATCCATTTTTAACCACTCTACATCCATTTTCTGCACTCTACATCCATTTTCTCCACTCTACATCCATTTTACCCACTCTACATCCATTTTTATCCACTCTACATCCATTTTCTGCTCTCTACATCCATTTTTATCCACTCTACATCCATTTTTATCCACTCTACATCCATTTTATCCACTCTACATCCATTTTATCCACTCTACACCCATTTTCTCCACCCTACATCCATTTTTATCCACTCTACATCAATTTTATCCACTCTACACCCATTTTTATCCACTCTACATCCATTTTTAACCACTCTACATCCATTTTCTGCACTCTACATCCATTTTCTCCACTCTACATCCATTTTACCCACTCTACATCCATTTTTATCCACTCTACATCCATTTTCTGCTCTCTACATCCATTTTTATCCACTCTACATCCATTTTTATCCACTCTACATCCATTTTATCCACTCTACATCCATTTTATCCACTCTACACCCATTTTCTCCACCCTACATCCATTTTTATCCACTCTACATCAATTTTATCCACTCTACATCCATTTTTATCCACTCTACATCCATTTTTATCCACTCTACATCCATTTTCTGCACTCTACATCCATTTTTATCCACTCTACATCCATTTTATCCACTCTACGTCCATTTTCTCCACTCTAAATCCATTTTCTGCACTCTACATCCATTTTATCCACTCTACATCCATTTTATCCACTCTACATCCATTTTTATCCACTCTACATCCATTTTATCCACTCTACATCCATTTTATCCACTCTACATCCATTTTATCCACTCTACATCCATTTTATCCACTCTACATCCATTTTTATCCACTCTACATCCATTTTTATCCACTCTACATCCATTTTTATCCACTCTACATCAATTTTCTGCACTCTACATCAATTTTCTGCACTCTACATCCATTTTTACCCACTCTACATCCATTTTATCCACTCTACATCCATTTTCTCCACTCTACATCCATTTTCTGCACTCTACATCCATTTTATCCACTCTACATCCATTTTATCCACTCTACATCCATTTTCTGCTCTCTACATCCATTTTTATCCACTCTACATCCATTTTTATCCACTCTACATCCATTTTATCCACTCTACATCCATTTTATCCACTCTACACCCATTTTCTCCACTCTACATCCATTTTATCCACTCTACATCCATTTTATCCACTCTACATCCATTTTTATCCACTCTACATCCATTTTTATCCACTCTACATCCATTTTTATCCACTCTACATCAATTTTCTGCACTCTACATCCATTTTTACCCACTCTACATCCATTTTATCCACTCTACATCCATTTTCTCCACTCTACATCCATTTTCTGCACTCTACATCCATTTTATCCACTCTACATCCATTTTATCCACTCTACATCCATTTTCTCCACTCTACATCCATTTTCTGCACTCTACATCCATTTTATCCACTCTACATCCATTTTATCCACTCTACATCCATTTTATCCACTCTACATCCATTTTCTCCACTCTACATCCATTTTCTGCACTCTACATCCATTTTATCCATTCTACATCCATTTTATCCACTCTACATCCATTTTATCCACTCTACATCCATTTTATCCACTCTACATCCATTTGTATCCACTCTACATCCATTTTTATCCACTCTACATCCATTTTTATCCACTCTACATCAATTTTCTGCACTTTACATCCATTTTTACCCACTCTACATCCATTTTATCCACTCTACATCCATTTTCTCCACTCTACATCCATTTTCTGCACTCTACATCCATTTTATCCACTCTACATCCATTTTATCCACTCTACATCCATTTTATCCACTCTACATCCATTTTCTCCACTCACCATCCATTTTCTCCACTCTACATCCATTTTCTGCACTCTACATCCATTTTATCCATTCTACATCCATTTTATCCACTCTACATCCATTTTCTCCACTCTACATCCATTTTCTGCACTCTACATCCATTTTCTCCACTCTACATCCATTTTCTGCACTCTACATCCATTTTCTCCACTCTACATCCATTTTCTGCACTCTACATCCATTTTATCCACTCTACATCCATTTTCTCCACTCTACATACATTTTACCCACCCTACATCCATTTTCTGCTCTCTACATCCATTTTTATCCACTCTACATTAATTTTATCCACTCTACATCCATTTTCTCCACTCTACATCCATTTTCTCCACTCCAGATCTATTTTCTGCACTATACATCCATTTTATCCACTCTACATCCATTTTCTGCACTCTACATCCATTTTATCCACTCTACATCCATTTTCTCCACTCTACATCCATTTTTAGCCACTCTACATCCATTTTCTCCACTCTACATCCATTTTACCCACTCTACATCCATTTTTATCCACTCTACATCCATTTTCTGCTCTCTACATCCATTTTTATCCACTCTACATCCGTTTTTATCCACTCTACGTCCATTTTCTCCACTCTACATCCATTTTCTCCACTCTACATCCATTTTTAACCACTCTACATCCATTTTCTGCACTCTACATCCATTTTCTCCACTCTACATCCATTTTACCCACTCTACATCCATTTTTATCCACTCTACATCCATTTTCTGCTCTCTACATCCATTTTTATCCACTCTACATCCATTTTTATCCACTCTACATCCATTTTATCCACTCTACATCCATTTTATCCACTCTACACCCATTTTCTCCACCCTACATCCATTTTTATCCACTCTACATCAATTTTATCCACTCTACATCCATTTTTATCCACTCTACATCCATTTTTAACCACTCTACATCCATTTTCTGCACTCTACATCCATTTTCTCCACTCTACATCCATTTTACCCACTCTACATCCATTTTTATCCACTCTACATCCATTTTCTGCTCTCTACATCCATTTTTATCCACTCTACATCCATTTTTATCCACTCTACATCCATTTTATCCACTCTACATCCATTTTATCCACTCTACACCCATTTTCTCCACCCTACATCCATTTTTATCCACTCTACATCAATTTTATCCACTCTACACCCATTTTTATCCACTCTACATCCATTTTTATCCACTCTACATCCATTTTCTGCACTCTACATCCATTTTTATCCACTCTACATCCATTTTATCCACTCTACGTCCATTTTCTCCACTCTAAATCCATTTTCTGCACTCTACATCCATTTTATCCACTCTACATCCATTTTATCCACTCTACATCCATTTTTATCCACTCTACATCCATTTTATCCACTCTACATCCATTTTATCCACTCTGCATCCATTTTATCCACTCTACATCCATTTTATCCACTCTACATCCATTTTTATCCACTCTACATCCATTTTTATCCACTCTACATCCATTTTTATCCACTCTACATCAATTTTCTGCACTCTACATCCATTTTTACCCACTCTACATCCATTTTATCCACTCTACATCCATTTTCTCCACTCTACATCCATTTTCTGCACTCTACATCCATTTTATCCACTCTACATCCATTTTATCCACTCTACATCCATTTTCTCCACTCTACATCCATTTTCTGCACTCTACATCCATTTTATCCACTCTACATCCATTTTATCCACTCTACATCCATTTTATCCACTCTACATCCATTTTCTCCACTCTACATCCATTTTCTGCACTCTACATCCATTTTATCCACTCTACATCCATTTTATCCACTCTACATCCATTTTATCCACTCTACATCCATTTTATCCACTCTACATCCATTTGTATCCACTCTACATCCATTTTTATCCACTCTACATCCATTTTTATCCACTCTACATCAATTTTCTGCACTTTACATCCATTTTTACCCACTCTACATCTATTTTATCCACTCTACATCCATTTTCTCCACTCTACATCCATTTTCTGCACTCTACATCCATTTTTATCCACTCTACATCCATTTTTATCCACTCTACATCCATTTTCTGCACTCTACATCCATTTTATCCACTCTACATCCATTTTATCCACTCTACATCCATTTGTATCCACTCTACATCCATTTTTATCCACTCTACATCCATTTTTATCCACTCTACATCAATTTTCTGCACTCTACATCCATTTTTACCCACTCTACATCTATTTTATCCACTCTACATCCATTTTCTCCACTCTACATCCATTTTCTGCACTCTACATCCATTTTTATCCACTCTACATCCATTTTCTGCACTCTACATCCATTTTATCCACTCTACATCCATTTTATCCACTCTACATCCATTTTCTCCACTCTACATCCATTTTCTGCACTCCACATCCATTTTATCCACTCTACATCCATTTTATCCACTCTACATCCATTTTTATCCACTCTACATCTATTTTTATCCACTCTACATCCATTTTTATCCACTCTACATCAATTTTCTGCACTCTACATCCATTTTATCCACTCTACATCCATTTTCTCCACTCTACATCCATTTTCTGCACTCTACATCCATTTTTATCCACTCTACATCCATTTTCTGCTCTCTACATCCATTTTTATCCACTCTACATCCATTTTTATCCACTCTACATCCATTTTTACCCACTCTACATCCATTTTTATCCACTCTACATCCATTTTCTGCTCTCTACATCCATTTTTATCCACTCTACATCCATTTTTATCCACTCTACATCCATTTTATCCACTCTACATCCATTTTATCCACTCTACACCCATTTTCTCCACCCTACATCCATTTTTCTCCACTCTACATCCATTTTCTCCACTCTACATCCATTGTCTGCACTCTACATCCATTTTATCCACTCTACATCCATTTTATCCACTCTACACCCATTTTCTCCACTCTACATCCATTTTACCCACTCTACATCCATTTTTATCCACTCTACATCCATTTTCTGCACTCTACATCCATTTTTATCCACTCTACATCCATTTTATCCACTCTACGTCCATTTTCTCCACTCTAAATCCATTTTCTGCACTCTACATCCATTTTTATCCACTCTACATCCATTTTCTGCACTCTACATCCATTTTATCCACTCTACATCCATTTTATCCACTCTACATCCATTTTCTCCACTCTACATCCATTTTCTGCACTCCACATCCATTTTATCCACTCTACATCCATTTTATCCACTCTACATCCATTTTTATCCACTCTACATCTATTTTTATCCACTCTACATCCATTTTTATCCACTCTACATCAATTTTCTGCACTCTACATCCATTTTATCCACTCTACATCCATTTTCTCCACTCTACATCCATTTTCTGCACTCTACATCCATTTTTATCCACTCTACATCCATTTTCTGCTCTCTACATCCATTTTTATCCACTCTACATCCATTTTTATCCACTCTACATCCATTTTTACCCACTCTACATCCATTTTTATCCACTCTACATCCATTTTCTGCTCTCTACATCCATTTTTATCCACTCTACATCCATTTTTATCCACTCTACATCCATTTTATCCACTCTACATCCATTTTATCCACTCTACACCCATTTTCTCCACCCTACATCCATTTTTCTCCACTCTACATCCATTTTCTCCACTCTACATCCATTGTCTGCACTCTACATCCATTTTATCCACTCTACATCCATTTTATCCACTCTACACCCATTTTCTCCACTCTACATCCATTTTACCCACTCTACATCCATTTTTATCCACTCTACATCCATTTTCTGCACTCTACATCCATTTTTATCCACTCTACATCCATTTTATCCACTCTACGTCCATTTTCTCCACTCTAAATCCATTTTCTGCACTTTACATCCATTTTATCCACTCTACATCCATTTTATCCACTCTACATCCATTTTTATCCACTCTACATCCATTTTATCCACTCTACATCCATTTTTATCCACTCTACATCCATTTTATCCACTCTACATCCATTTTATCCACTCTACGTCCATTTTCTCCACTCTAAATCCATTTTCTGCACTCTACATCCATTTTATCCACTCTACATCCATTTTATCCACTCTACATCCATTTTTATCCACTCTACATCCATTTTATCCACTCTACATCCATTTTATCCACTCTACATCCATTTTATCCACTCTACATCCATTTTTATCCACTCTACATCCATTTTTATCCACTCTACATCAATTTTCTGCACTCTACATCCATTTTTACCCACTCTACATCTATTTTATCCACTCTACATCCATTTTCTCCACTCTGCATCCATTTTCTGCACTCTACATCCATTTTTATCCACTCTACATCCATTTTCGGCACTCTACATCCATTTTATCCACTCTACATCCATTTTATCCACTCTACATCCATTTTCTCCACTCTACATCCATTTTCTGCGCTCCACATCCATTTTATCCACTCTACATCCATTTTATCCACTCTACATCCATTTTATCCACTCTACATCCATTTTATCCACTCTACACCCATTTTTATCCACTCCACATCCATTTTTATCCACTCTACATCCATTTTTATCCACTCTACATCAATTTTCTGCACTCTACATCCATTTTTACCCACTCTACATCCATTTTCTCCACTCTACATCCATTTTCTGCACTCTACATCCAATTTTTATCCACTCTACAACCATTTTCTGCTCTCTACATCCATTTTTATCCACTCTACATCCATTTTTATCCACTCTACATCCATTTTGATCCACTCTACATCCATTTTTATCCACTCTACATCAATTTTCTCCACTCTACATCCATTTTATCCACTCTACATCCATTTTATCCACTCTACATCCATTTTCTCCACTCTACATCCATTTTCTGCACTCTACATCCATTTTATCCACTCTACATCCATTTTATCCACTCTACATCCATTTTATCCACTCTACACCCATTTTCTCCACTCTACATTCATTTTACCCACTCAACATCCATTTTTATCCACTCTACATCCATTTTCTGCACTCTACATCCATTTTTATCCACTCTACATCCATTTTATCCACTCTACATCCATTTTATCCACTCTACATCCATTTTATCCACTCTACATCCATTTTATCCACTCTACATCCATTTTTATCCACTCTACATCCATTTTTATCCACTCTACATCCATTTTTATCCACTCTACATCAATTTTCTGCACTCTACATCCATTTTTACCCACTCTACATCCATTTTATCCACTCTACATCCATTTTCTGCACTCTACATCCATTTTATCCACTCTACATCCATTTTATCCACTCTACATCCATTTTCTCCACTCTACATCCATTTTATCCACTCTACATCCATTTTTATCCACTCTACATCCATTTTTATCCACTCTACATCCATTTTTATCCACTCTACATCCATTTTTATCCACTCTACATCAATTTTCTGCACTCTACATCCATTTTTACCCACTCTGCATCCATTTTATCCACTCTACATCAATTTTCTGCACTCTACATCCATTTTATCCACTCTACATCCATTTTATCCACTCTACACCCATTTTCTCCACTCTACATCCATTTTATCCACTCTACATCCATTTTTATCCACTCTACATCCATTTTTATCCACTCTACATCCCTTTTTATCCACTCTACATCCATTTTTATCCACTCTACATCTATTTTTATCCACTCTACATCCATTTTTATCCACTCTACATCCATTTTTATCCACTCTACACCCATTTTCTCCACCCTACATCCATTTTTATCCACTCTACATCCATTTTCTCCACTCTACATCCATTGTCTGCACTCTACATCCATTTTATCCACTCTACATCCATTTTATCCACTCTACACCCATTTTCTCCACTCTACATCCATTTTACCCACTCTACATCCATTTTTATCCACTCTACATCCATTTTCTGCACTCTACATCCATTTTTATCCACTCTACATCCATTTTATCCACTCTACGTCCATTTTCTCCACTCTAAATCCATTTTCTGCACTTTACATCCATTTTATCCACTCTACATCCATTTTATCCACTCTACATCCATTTTTATCCACTCTACATCCATTTTATCCACTCTACATCCATTTTTATCCACTCTACATCCATTTTATCCACTCTACATCCATTTTATCCACTCTACGTCCATTTTCTCCACTCTAAATCCATTTTCTGCACTCTACATCCATTTTATCCACTCTACATCCATTTTATCCACTCTACATCCATTTTTATCCACTCTACATCCATTTTATCCACTCTACATCCATTTTATCCACTCTACATCCATTTTATCCACTCTACATCCATTTTTATCCACTCTACATCCATTTTTATCCACTCTACATCAATTTTCTGCACTCTACATCCATTTTTACCCACTCTACATCTATTTTATCCACTCTACATCCATTTTCTCCACTCTGCATCCATTTTCTGCACTCTACATCCATTTTTATCCACTCTACATCCATTTTCGGCACTCTACATCCATTTTATCCACTCTACATCCATTTTATCCACTCTACATCCATTTTCTCCACTCTACATCCATTTTCTGCGCTCCACATCCATTTTATCCACTCTACATCCATTTTATCCACTCTACATCCATTTTATCCACTCTACATCCATTTTATCCACTCTACACCCATTTTTATCCACTCCACATCCATTTTTATCCACTCTACATCCATTTTTATCCACTCTACATCAATTTTCTGCACTCTACATCCATTTTTACCCACTCTACATCCATTTTATCCACTCTACATCCATTTTCTCCACTCTACATCCATTTTCTGCACTCTACATCCAATTTTTATCCACTCTACATCCATTTTCTGCTCTCTACATCCATTTTTATCCACTCTACATCCATTTTTATCCACTCTACATCCATTTTGATCCACTCTACATCCATTTTTATCCACTCTACATCAATTTTCTCCACTCTACATCCATTTTATCCACTCTACATCCATTTTATCCACTCTACATCCATTTTCTCCACTCTACATCCATTTTCTGCACTCTACATCCATTTTATCCACTCTACATCCATTTTATCCACTCTACATCCATTTTATCCACTCTACACCCATTTTCTCCACTCTACATTCATTTTACCCACTCAACATCCATTTTTATCCACTCTACATCCATTTTCTGCACTCTACATCCATTTTTATCCACTCTACATCCATTTTATCCACTCTACATCCATTTTTATCCACTCTACATCCATTTTTATCCACTCTACATCCATTTTTATCCACTCTACATCCATTTTATCCACTCTACATCCATTTTATCCACTCTACATCCATTTTATCCACTCTACATCCATTTTTATCCACTCTACATCCATTTTTATCCACTCTACATCCATTTTTATCCACTCTACATCAATTTTCTGCACTCTACATCCATTTTTACCCACTCTACATCCATTTTATCCACTCTACATCCATTTTCTGCACTCTACATCCATTTTATCCACTCTACATCCATTTTATCCACTCTACATCCATTTTCTCCACTCTACATCCATTTTATCCACTCTACATCCATTTTTATCCACTCTACATCCATTTTTATCCACTCTACATCCATTTTTATCCACTCTACATCCATTTTTATCCACTCTACATCCATTTTTATCCACTCTACATCAATTTTCTGCACTCTACATCCATTTTTACCCACTCTGCATCCATTTTATCCACTCTACATCAATTTTCTGCACTCTACATCCATTTTATCCACTCTACATCCATTTTATCCACTCTACATCCATTTTATCCACTCTACATCCATTTTATCCACTCTACATCCATTTTATCCACTCTACATCCATTTTTATCCACTCTACATCCATTTTTATCCACTCTACATCCATTTTATCCACTCTACATCCATTTTATCCACTCTACATCCATTTTTATCCACTCTACATCCATTTTTATCCACTCTACATCCATTTTTATCCACTCTACATCCATTTTTATCCACTCTACATCAATTTTCTGCACTCTACATCCATTTTTACCCACTCTGCATCCATTTTATCCACTCTACATCCATTTTCTCCACTCTACATCCATTTTCTGCACTCAACATCCATTTTTATCCACTCTACATCCATTTTCTCCACTCTACATCCATTTTCTCCACTCTACATCCATTGTCTGCACTCTACATCCATTTTATCCACTCTACATCCATTTTCTCCACTCTACATCCATTTTTAACCACTCTACATCCATTTTTATCCACTCTACATCCATTTTTATCCACTCTACATCCATTTTTACCCACTCTACATCCATTTTATCCACTCTACATCCATTTTCTCCACTCTACATCCATTTTCTGCACTCTACATCCAATTTTTATCCACTCTACATCCATTTTCTGCTCTCTACATCCATTTTTATCCACTCTACATCCATTTTTATCCACTCTACATCCATTTTGATCCACTCTACATCCATTTTTATCCACTCTACATCAATTTTCTCCACTCTACATCCATTTTATCCACTCTACATCCATTTTATCCACTCTACATCCATTTTCTCCACTCTACATCCATTTTCTGCACTCTACATCCATTTTATCCACTCTACATCCATTTTATCCACTCTACATCCATTTTATCCACTCTACACCCATTTTCTCCACTCTACATTCATTTTACCCACTCAACATCCATTTTTATCCACTCTACATCCATTTTATCCACTCTACATCCATTTTTATCCACTCTACATCCATTTTTATCCACTCTACATCCATTTTTATCCACTCTACATCAATTTTCTGCACTCTACATCCATTTTTATCCACTCTACATCCGTTTTTATCCACTCTGCATCCATTTTCTCCACTCTACATCCATTTTACCCACTCTACATCCATTTTTATCCACTCTACATCCATTTTCTGCTCTCTACATCCATTTTTATCCACTCTACATCCGTTTTTCTCCACTCTACATCCATTTTCTCCACTCTACATCCATTTTTAACCACTCTACATCCATTTTCTGCACTCTACATCCATTTTCTCCACTCTACATCCATTTTACCCACTCTTCATCCATTTTTATCCACTCTACATCCATTTTTTGCTCTCTACATCCATTTTTATCCACTCTACATCCATTTTATCCACTCTACATCCATTTTATCCACTCTACACCCATTTTCTCCACCCTACATCCATTTTTATCCACTCTACATCCATTTTCTCCACTCTACATCCATTGTCTGCACTCTACATCTATTTTATCCACTCTACATCCATTTTCTCCACTCTACATCCATTTTTAACCACTCTACATCCATTTTTATCCACTCTACATCCATTTTTATCCACTCTACATCCATTTTTACCCACTCTACATCCATTTTATCCACTCTACATCCATTTTCTCCACTCTACATCCATTTTCTGCACTCTACATCCATTTTTATCCACTCTACATCCATTTTCTGCTCTCTACATCCATTTTTATCCACTCTACATCCATTTTTATCCACTCTACATCCATTTTTATCCACTCTACATCCATTTTTATCCACTCTACATCAATTTTCTGCACTCTGCATCCATTTTTACCCACTCTACATCCATTTTATCCACTCTACATCCATTTTCTCCACTCTACATCCATTTTCTGCACTCTACATCCATTTTTATCCACTCTACATCCGTTTTTATCCACTCTACATCCATTTTCTCCACTCTACATCCATTTTTAACCACTCTACATCCATTTTCTGCACTCTACATCCATTTTCTCCACTCTACATCCATTTTATCCACTCTACATCCATTTTATCCACTCTAAATCCATTTTCTCCACTCTACATACATTTTACCCACTCTACATCCATTTTTATCCACTCTACATCCATTTTATCCACTCTACATCCATTTTCTCCACTCTACATCCATTTTCTCCACTCCAGATCTATTTTCTGCACTATACATCCATTTTATCCACTCTACATCCATTTTCTGCACTCTACAACCATTTTCTCCACTCTACATCCATTTTCTCCACTCTACATCCATTTTTAGCCACTCTACATCCATTTTCTCCACTCTACATCCATTTTACCCACTCTACATCCATTTTTATCCACTCTACATCCATTTTCTGCTCTCTACATCCATTTTTATCCACTCTACATCCGTTTTTCTCCACTCTACATCCATTTTCTCCACTCTACATCCATTTTTAACCACTCTACATCCATTTTCTGCACTCTACATCCATTTTCTCCACTCTACATCCATTTTACCCACTCTTCATCCATTTTTATCCACTCTACATGCATTTTTATCCACTCTACATCCATTTTATCCACTCTACATCCATTTTATCCACTCTACACCCATTTTCTCCACCCTACATCCATTTTTATCCACTCTACATCCATTTTCTCCACTCTACATCCATTGTCTGCACTCTACATCCATTTTCTCCACTCTACATCCATTTTCTCCACTCTACATCCATTTTTAACCACTCTACATCCATTTTTATCCACTCTACATCCATTTTTATCCACTCTACATCCATTTTTATCCACTCTACATCCATTTTTATCCACTCTACATCCATTTTCTGCACTCTACATCCATTTTATCCACTCTACATCCATTTTATCCACTCTACATCCATTTTATCCACTCTACATCCATTTTCTGCACTCCACATCCATTTTATCCACTCTACATCCATTTTATCCACTCTACATCCATTTTATCCACTCTACATCCATTTTATCCACTCTACATCCATTTTATCCACTCTACATCCATTTTTATCCACTCTACATCCATTTTTATCCACTCTACATCAATTTTCTGCACTCTACATCCATTTTTACCCACTCTACATCCATTTTATCCACTCTACATCCATTTTCTCCACTCTACATCCATTTTCTCCACTCTACATCCATTTTTATCCACTCTACATCCATTTTCTGCTCTCTACATCCATTTTTATCCACTCTACATCCATTTTTATCCACTCTACATCCATTTTTATCCACTCTACATCAATTTTCTGCACTCTACATCCATTTTTACCCACTCTACATCCATTTTCTCCACTCTACATCCATTTTCTCCACTCTACATCCATTGTCTGCACTCTACATCCATTTTATCCACTCTACATCCATTTTCTCCACTCTACATCCATTTTTAACCACTCTACATCCATTTTTATCCACTCTACATCCATTTTTATCCACTCTACATCCATTTTTACCCACTCTACATCCATTTTATCCACTCTACATCCATTTTCTCCACTCTACATCCATTTTCTGCACTCTACATCCATTTTTATCCACTCTACATCCATTTTCTGCTCTCTACATCCATTTTTATCGACTCTACATCCATTTTTATCCACTCTACATCCATTTTTATCCACTCTACATCCATTTTTATCCACTCTACATCAATTTTCTGCACTCCACATCCATTTTTACCCACTCTACATCCATTTTCTCCACTCTACATCCATTTTCTCCACTCTACATCCATTTTCTGCACTCTACATCCATTTTTATCCACTCTACATCCGTTTTTATCCACTCTGCATCCATTTTCTCCACTCTACATCCATTTTTAACCACTCTACATCCATTTTCTGCACTCTACATCCATTTTCTCCACTCTACATCCATTTTACCTACTCTACATCCATTTTTATCCACTCTACATCCATTTTCTGCTCTCTACATCCATTTTTATCCACTCTACATCCATTTTTACCCACTCTACATCCATTTTATCCACTCTACATCCATTTTCTCCACTCCACATCTATTTTCTGCACTCTACATCCATTTTCTCCACTCTACATCCATTTTATCCACTCTACATCCATTTTTATCCACTCTACATCCATTTTCTGCACTCTACATCCATTTTATCCACTCTACATCCATTTTATCCACTCTACATCCATTTTATCCACTCTACATCCATTTTATCCACTCTACATCCATTTTCTCCACTCTACATACATTTTACCCACTCTACATCCATTTTCTGCTCTCTACATCCATTTTTATCCACTCTACATCCATTTTATCCACTCTACATCCATTTTCTCCACTCTACATCCATTTTCTCCACTCCAGATCTATTTTCTGCACTATACATCCATTTTCTCCACTCTACATCCATTTTACCCACTCTACATCCATTTTTATCCACTCTACATCCATTTTCTGCTCTCTACATCCATTTTTATCCACTCTACATCCGTTTTTCTCCACTCTACATCCATTTTCTCCACTCTACATCCATTTTTAACCACTCTACATCCATTTTCTGCACTCTACATCCATTTTCTCCACTCTACATCCATTTTACCCACTCTTCATCCATTTTTATCCACTCTACATCCATTTTTTGCTCTCTACATCCATTTTTATCCACTCTACATCCATTTTATCCACTCTACATCCATTTTATCCACTCTACACCCATTTTCTCCACCCTACATCCATTTTTATCCACTCTACATCCATTTTCTCCACTCTACATCCATTGTCTGCACTCTACATCTATTTTATCCACTCTACATCCATTTTCTCCACTCTACATCCATTTTCTGCACTCTACATCCATTTTTATCCACTCTACATCCATTTTCTGCTCTCTACATCCATTTTTATCCACTCTACATCCATTTTTATCCACTCTACATCCATTTTTATCCACTCTACATCCATTTTTATCCACTCTACATCAATTTTCTGCACTCTGCATCCATTTTTACCCACTCTACATCCATTTTATCCACTCTACATCCATTTTCTCCACTCTACATCCATTTTCTGCACTCTACATCCATTGTTATCCACTCTACATCCGTTTTTATCCACTCTACATCCATTTTCTCCACTCTACATCCATTTTTAACCACTCTACATCCATTTTCTGCACTCTACATCCATTTTCTCCACTCTACATCCATTTTACCCACTCTACATCCATTTTTATCCACTCTACATCCATTTTCTGCTCTCTACATCCATTTTTATCCACTCTACATCCATTTTTACCCACTCTACATCCATTTTATCCACTCTACATCCATTTTCTCCACTCCACATCTATTTTCTGCACTCTACATCCATTTTCTCCACTCTACATCCATTTTATCCACTCTACATCCATTTTTATCCACTCTACATCCATTTTCTGCACTCTACATCCATTTTATCCACTCTACATCCATTTTATCCACTCTACATCCATTTTATCCACTCTACATCCATTTTATCCACTCTAAATCCATTTTCTCCACTCTACATACATTTTACCCACTCTACATCCATTTTTATCCACTCTACATCCATTTTATCTACTCTACATCCATTTTCTCCACTCTACATCCATTTTCTCCACTCCAGATCTATTTTCTGCACTATACATCCATTTTATCCACTCTACATCCATTTTCTGCACTCTACAACCATTTTCTCCACTCTACATCCATTTTCTCCACTCTACATCCATTTTTAGCCACTCTACATCCATTTTCTCCACTCTACATCCATTTTACCCACTCTACATCCATTTTTATCCACTCTACATCCATTTTCTGCTCTCTACATCCATTTTTATCCACTCTACATCCGTTTTTCTCCACTCTACATCCATTTTCTCCACTCTACATCCATTTTTAACCACTCTACATCCATTTTCTGCACTCTACATCCATTTTCTCCACTCTACATCCATTTTACCCACTCTTCATCCATTTTTATCCACTCTACATCCATTTTTATCCACTCTACATCCATTTTATCCACTCTACATCCATTTTATCCACTCTACACCCATTTTCTCCACCCTACATCCATTTTTATCCACTCTACATCCATTTTCTCCACTCTACATCCATTGTCTGCACTCTACATCCATTTTCTCCACTCTACATCCATTTTCTCCACTCTACATCCATTTTTAACCACTCTACATCCATTTTTATCCACTCTACATCCATTTTTATCCACTCTACATCCATTTTTACCCACTCTACATCCATTTTATCCACTCTACATCCATTTTCTCCACTCTACATCCATTTTCTGCACTCTACATCCATTTTTATCCACTCTACATCCGTTTTTATCCACTCTACATCCATTTTCTCCACTCTACATCCATTTTTAACCACTCTACATCCATTTTCTGCACTCTACATCCATTTTCTCCACTCTACATCCATTTTACCCACTCTACATCCATTTTTATCCACTCTACATCCATTTTCTGCTCTCTACATCCATTTTTATCCACTCTACATCCATTTTTATCCACTCTACATCCATTTTTATCCACTTTACATCCATTTTTATCCACTCTACATCAATTTTCTGCACTCTACATCCATTTTTACCCACTCTACATCCATTTTATCCACTCTACATCCATTTTCTCCACTCTACATCCATTTTCTGCACTCTACATCCATTTTTATCCACTCTACATCCGTTTTTATCCACTCTACATCCATTTTCTCCACTCTACATCCATTTTTAACCACTCTACATCCATTTTCTGCACTCTACATCCATTTTCTCCACTCTACATCCATTTTACCCACTCTACATCCATTTTTATCCACTCTACATCCATTTTCTGCTCTCTACATCCATTTTTATCCACTCTACATCCATTTTTACCCACTCTACATCCATTTTATCCACTCTACATCCATTTTCTCCACTCCACATCTATTTTCTGCACTCTACATCCATTTTCTCCACTCTACATCCATTTTTATCCACTCTACATCCATTTTCTGCACTCTACATCCATTTTATCCACTCTACATCCATTTTATCCACTCTACATCCATTTTATCCACTCTACATCCATTTTATCCACTCTACATCCATTTTCTCCACTCTACATACATTTTACCCACTCTACATCCATTTTCTGCTCTCTACATCCATTTTTATCCACTCTACATCCATTTTATCCACTCTACATCCATTTTCTCCACTCTACATCCATTTTCTCCACTCCAGATCTATTTTCTGCACTATACATCCATTTTATCCACTCTACATCCATTTTCTGCACTCTACAACCATTTTCTCCACTCTACATCCATTTTCTCCACTCTACATCCATTTTTAGCCACTCTACATCCATTTTCTCCACTCTACATCCATTTTACCCACTCTACATCCATTTTTATCCACTCTACATCCATTTTCTGCTCTCTACATCCATTTTTATCCACTCTACATCCGTTTTTCTCCACTCTACATCCATTTTCTCCACTCTACATCCATTTTTAACCACTCTACATCCATTTTCTGCACTCTACATCCATTTTCTCCAGTCTACATCCATTTTACCCACTCTTCATCCATTTTTATCCACTCTACATGCATTTTTATCCACTCTACATCCATTTTATCCACTCTACATCCATTTTATCCACTCTACACCCATTTTCTCCACCCTACATCTATTTTTATCCACTATACATCCATTTTCTCCACTCTACATCCATTGTCTGCACTCTACATCCATTTTATCCACTCTACATCCATTTTCTCCACTCTACATCCATTTTTAACCACTCTACATCCATTTTTATCCACTCTACATCCATTTTTATCCACTCTACATCCATTTTTACCCACTCTACATCCATTTTATCCACTCTACATCCATTTTCTCCACTCTACATCCATTTTCTGCACTCTACATCCATTTTTATCCACTCTACATCCATTTTCTGCTCTCTACATCCATTTTTATCCACTCTACATCCATTTTCTGCTCTCTACATCCATTTTTATCCACTCTACATCCATTTTTATCCACTCTACATCAATTTTCTGCACTCTACATCCATTTTTACCCACTCTACATCCATTTTATCCACTCTACATCCATTTTCTCCACTCTACATCCATTTTCTGCACTCTACATCCATTTTTATCCACTCTACATCCGTTTTTATCCACTCTACATCCATTTTCTCCACTCTACATCCATTTTTAACCACTCTACATCCATTTTCTGCACTCTACATCCATTTTCTCCACTCTACATCCATTTTACCCACTCTACATCCATTTTTATCCACTCTACATCCATTTTCTGCTCTCTACATCCATTTTTATCCACTCTACATCCATTTTTATCCACTCTACATCCATTTTATCCACTCTACATCCATTTTATCCACTCTACACCCATTTTCTCCACCCTACATCCATTTTTATCCACTCTACATCCATTTTCTCCACTCTACATCCATTGTCTGCACTCTACATCCATTTTATCCACTCTACATCCATTTTCTCCACTCTACATCCATTTTCTCCACTCTACATCCATTTTTATCCACTCTACATCCATTTTCTGCTCTCTACATCCATTTTTATCCACTCTACATCCATTTTTATCCACTCTACATCCATTTTTATCCACTCTACATCCATTTTTATCCACTCTACATCAATTTTCTGCACTCTACATCCATTTTTACCCACTCTACATCCTTTTTATCCACTCTACATCCATTTTCTCCACTCTACATCCATTTTCTGCACTCTACATCCATTTTATCCACTCTACATCCATTTTATCCACTCTACATCCATTTTATCCACTCTACATCCATTTTATCCACTCTACATCCATTTTCTCCACTCTACATACATTTTACCCACTCTACATCCATTTTCTGCTCTCTACATCCATTTTTATCCACTCTACATCCATCTTTATCCACTCTACATCCATTTTCTCCACTCTACAACCATTTTACCCACTCTACATCCATTTTTATCCAGTCTACATCCATTTTTATCCACTGTACATCCATTTTATCCACTCTACATCCATTTTATCCACTCTACATCCATTTTATCCACTCTACACCCATTTTCTCCACCTTACATCCATTTTTATCCACTCTACATCCATTTTCTCCACTCTACATCCATTGTCTGCACTCTACATCCATTTTATCCACTCTACATCCATTTTATCCACTCTACATCCATTTTATCCACTCTACATCCATTTTCTCCACTCTACATACATTTTACCCACTCTACATCCATTTTCTCCACTCTACATCCATTTTTAACCACTCTACATCCATTTTTATCGACTCTACACCCATTTTTATCCACTCTACATCCATTTTTACCCACTCTACATCCATTTTATCCACTCTACATCCATTTTCTCCACTCTACATCCATTTTCTGCACTCTACATCCATTTTTATCCACTCTACATCCATTTTCTTCTCTCTACATCCATTTTTATCCACTCTACATCCATTTTTATCCACTCTACATCCATTTTTATCCACTCTACATCCATTTTTATCCACTCTACATCAATTTTCTGCACTCTGCATCCATTTTTACCCACTCTACATCCATTTTCTCCACTCTACATCCATTTTCTCCACTCTACATCCATTTTCTGCACTCTACATCCATTTTTATCCACTCTACATCCGTTTTTATCCACCCTACATCCATTTTCTCCACTCTACATCCATTTTTAACCACTCTACATCCATTTTCTGCACTCTACATCCATTTTCTCCACTCTACATCCATTTTACCCACTCTACATCCATTTTTATCCACTCTACATCCATTTTCTGCTCTCTACATCCATTTTTATCCACTCTACATCCATTTTTATGCACTCTACATCCATTTTATCCACTCTATATCCATTTTATCCACTCTACACCCATTTTCTCCACTCTACATCCATTTTACCCACTCTACATCCATTTTTATCCACTCTATATCCATTTTCTCCACTCTACATCCATTGTCTGCACTCTACATCCATTTTATCCACTCTACATCCATTTTATCCACTCTACATCCATTTTATCCACTCTACACCCATTTTCTCCACTCTACATCCATTTTACCCACTCTACATCCATTTTTATCCACTCTACATCCATTTTCTGCACTCTACATCCATTTTTATCCACTCTACATCCATTTTATCCACTCTACGTCTATTTTCTCCACTCTAAATCCATTTTACCCACTCTACATCCATTTTTATCCACTCTACATCCATTTTTACCCACTCTACATCCATTTTATCCACTCTACATCCATTTTCTGCACTCTACATCCATTTTATCCACTCTACATCCATTTTATCCACTCTACATCCATTTTCTCCACTCTACATCCATTTTCTGCACTCTACATCCATTTTATCCACTCTACATCCATTTTATCCACTCTACATCCATTTTATCCACTCTACATCCATTTTATCCACTCTACATCCATTTTCTGCTCTCTACATCCATTTTTATCCACTCTACATCCATTTTATCCACTCTACATCCATTTTCTCCACTCTACATCCATTTTCTCCACTCCAGATCTATTTTCTGCACTCTACATCCATTTTCTCCACTCTACATCCATTTTTAACCACTCTACATCCATTTTCTGCACTCTACATCCATTTTCTCCACTCTACATCCATTTTACCCACTCTTCATCCATTTTTATCCACTCTACATCCATTTTTTGCTCTCTACATCCATTTTTATCCACTCTACATCCATTTTATCCACTCTACATCCATTTTATCCACTCTACACCCATTTTCTCCACCCTACATCCATTTTTATCCACTCTACATCCATTTTCTCCACTCTACATCCATTGTCTGCACTCTACATCCATTTTATCCACTCTACATCCATTTTCTCCACTCTACATCCATTTTTAACCACTCTACATCCATTTTTATCCACTCTACATCCATTTTTATCCACTCTACATCCATTTTTACCCACTCTACATCCATTTTATCCACTCTACATCCATTTTCTCCACTCTACATCCATTTTCTGCACTCTACATCCATTTTTATCCACTCTACATCCATTTTCTGCTCTCTACATCCATTTTTATCCACTCTACATCCATTTTTATCCACTCTACATCCATTTTTATCCACTCTACATCAATTTTTATCCACTCTACATCAATTTTCTGCACTCTACATCCATTTTTACCCACTCTACATCCATTTTATCCACTCTACATCCATTTTCTCCACTCTACATCCATTTTCTGCACTCTACATCCATTTTTATCCACTCTACATCCGTTTTTATCCACTCTACATCCATTTTCTCCACTCTACATGCATTTTTAACCACTCTACATCCATTTTCTGCTCTCTACATCCATTTTTATCCACTCTACATCCATTTTTACCCACTCTACATCCATTTTATCCACTCTACATCCATTTTCTCCACTCCACATCTATTTTCTGCACTCTACATCCATTTTCTCCACTCTACATCCATTTTATCCACTCTACATCCATTTTTATCCACTCTACTTCCATTTTCTGCACTCTACATCCATTTTATCCACTCTACATCCATTTTATCCACTCTACATCCATTTTATCCACTCTACATCCATTTTCTCCACTCTACATCCATTTTCTGCTCTCTACATCCATTTTTATCCACTCTACATCCATTTTATCCACTCTACATCCATTTTCTCCACTCTACATCCATTTTCTCCACTCCAGATCTATTTTCTGCACTATACATCCATTTTATCCACTCTACATCCATTTTCTGCACTCTACAACCATTTTCTCCACTCTACATCAATTTTCTGCACTCTACATCCATTTTTACCCACTCTACATCCATTTTATCCACTCTACATCCATTTTCTCCACTCTACATCCATTTTCTGCTCTCTACATCCATTTTTATCCACTCTACATCCATTTTATCCACTCTACATCCATTTTCTCCACTCTACATCCATTTTCTCCACTCCAGATCTATTTTCTGCACTATACATCCATTTTATCCACTCTACATCCATTTTCTGCACTCTACAACCATTTTCTCCACTCTACATCCATTTTCCCCACTCTACATCCATTTTTAGCCACTCTACATCCATTTTCTCCACTCTACATCCATTTTACCCACTCTACATCCATTTTTATCCACTCTACATCCATTTTCTGCACTCTACATCCATTTTCTCCACTCTACATCCATTTTACCCACTCTTCATCCATTTTTATCCACTCTACATGCATTTTTATCCACTCTACATCCATTTTATCCACTCTACATCCATTTTATCCACTCTACACCCATTTTCTCCACCCTACATCCATTTTTATCCACTCTACATCCATTTTCTCCACTCTACATCCATTGTCTGCACTCTACATCCATTTTATCCACTCTACATCCATTTTCTCCACTCTACATCCATTTTTAACCACTCTACATCCATTTTTATCCACTCTACATCCATTTTTATCCACTCTACATCCATTTTTACCCACTCTACATCCATTTTATCCACTCTACATCCATTTTCTCCACTCTACATCCATTTTCTGCACTCTACATCCATTTTTATCCACTCTACATCCATTTTCTGCTCTCTACATCCATTTTTATCCACTCTACATCCATTTTCTGCTCTCTACATCCATTTTTATCCACTCTACATCCATTTTTATCCACTCTACATCCATTTTTATCCACTCTACATCAATTTTCTGCACTCTACATCCATTTTTACCCACTCTACATCCATTTTATCCACTCTACATCCATTTTCTCCACTCTACATCCATTTTCTGCACTCTACATCCATTTTTATCCACTCTACATCCGTTTTTATCCACTCTACATCCATTTTCTCCACTCTACATCCATTTTTAACCACTCTTCATCCATTTTCTGCACTCTACATCCATTTTCTCCACTCTACATCCATTTTACCCACTCTACATCCATTTTTATCCACTCTACATCCATTTTCTGCTCTCTACATCCATTTTTATCCACTCTACATCCATTTTTATCCACTCTACATCCATTTTATCCACTCTACATCCATTTTATCCACTCTACACCCATTTTCTCCACCCTACATCCATTTTTATCCACTCTACATCCATTTTCTCCACTCTACATCCATTGTCTGCACTCTACATCCATTTTATCCACTCTACATCCATTTTCTCCACTCTACATCCATTTTCTCCACTCTACATCCATTTTTATCCACTCTACATCCATTTTCTGCTCTCTACATCCATTTTTATCCACTCTACATCCATTTTTATCCACTCTACATCCATTTTTATCCACTCTACATCAATTTTCTGCACTCTACATCCATTTTTACCCACTCTACATCCTTTTTATCCACTCTACATCCATTTTCTCCACTCTACATCCATTTTCTGCACTCTACATCCATTTTATCCACTCTACATCCATTTTATCCACTCTACATCCATTTTATCCACTCTACATCCATTTTATCCACTCTACATCCATTTTCTCCACTCTACATCCATTTTACCCACTCTACATCCATTTTTATCCACTCTACATCCATTTTCTGCTCTCTACATCCATTTTTATCCACTCTACATCCATTTTTATCCACTCTACATCCATTTTATCCACTCTACATCCATTTTATCCACTCTACACCCATTTTCTCCACCCTACATCCATTTTTATCCACTCTACATCCATTTTCTCCACTCTACATCCATTGTCTGCACTCTACATCCATTTTATCCACTCTACATCCATTTTCTCCACTCTACATCCATTTTCTCCACTCTACATCCATTTTTATCCACTCTACATCCATTTTCTGCTCTCTACATCCATTTTTATCCACTCTACATCCATTTTTATCCACTCTACATCCATTTTTATCCACTCTACATCAATTTTCTGCACTCTACATCCATTTTTACCCACTCTACATCCTTTTTATCCACTCTACATCCATTTTCTCCACTCTACATCCATTTTCTGCACTCTACATCCATTTTATCCACTCTACATCCATTTTATCCACTCTACATCCATTTTATCCACTCTACATCCATTTTATCCACTCTACATCCATTTTCTCCACTCTACATACATTTTACCCACTCTACATCCATTTTCTGCTCTCTACATCCATTTTTATCCACTCTACATCCATTTTTATCCACTCTACATCCATTTTATCCACTCTACATCCATTTTATCCACTCTACACCCATTTTCTCCACCCTACATCCATTTTTATCCACTCTACATCCATTTTCTCCACTCTACATCCATTGTCTGCACTCTACATCCATTTTATCCACTCTACATCCATTTTCTCCACTCTACATCCATTTTTAACCACTCTACATCCATTTTTATCCACTCTACACCCATTTTTATCCACTCTACATCCATTTTTACCCACTCTACATCCATTTTATCCACTCTACATCCATTTTCTCCACTCTACATCCATTTTCTGCACTCTGCATCCATTTTTACCCACTCTACATCCATTTTCTCCACTCTACATCCATTTTCTCCACTCTACATCCATTTTCTGCACTCTACATCCATTTTTATCCACTCTACATCCGTTTTTATCCACTCTACATCCATTTTCTCCACTCTACATCCATTTTTAACCACTCTACATCCATTTTCTGCACTCTACATCCATTTTCTCCACTCTACATCCATTTTACCCACTCTACATCCATTTTTATCCACTCTACATCCATTTTCTGCTCTCTACATCCATTTTTATCCACTCTACATCCATTTTTATCCACTCTACATCCATTTTATCCACTCTATATCCATTTTATCCACTCTACACCCATTTTCTCCACTCTACATCCATTTTACCCACTCTACATCCATTTTTATCCACTCTATATCCATTTTCTCCACTCTACATCCATTGTCTGCACTCTACATCCATTTTATCCACTCTACATCCATTTTATCCACTCTACATCCATTTTATCCACTCTACACCCATTTTCTCCACTCTACATCCATTTTACCCACTCTACATCCATTTTTATCCACTCTACATCCATTTTCTGCACTCTACATCCATTTTTATCCACTCTACATCCATTTTATCCACTCTACGTCTATTTTCTCCACTCTAAATCCATTTTACCCACTCTACATCCATTTTTATCCACTCTACATCCATTTTTATCCACTCTACATCCATTTTCTCCACTCCACATCTATTTTCTGCACTATACATCCATTTTATCCACTCTACATCCATTTTCTGCACTCTACATCCATTTTACCCACTCTACATCCATTTTTATCCACTCTACATCCATTTTCTGCTCTCTACATCCATTTTTATCCACTCTACATCCATTTTTACCCACTCTACATCCATTTTATCCACTCTACATCCATTTTCTCCACTCCACATCTATTTTCTGCACTCTACATCCATTTTCTCCACTCTACATCCATTTTGTCCACTCTACATCCATTTTTATCCACTCTACATCCATTTTCTCCACTCTACATCCATTTTACCCACTCTACATCCATTTTTATCCAGTCTACATCCATTTTTATCCACTGTACATCCATTTTATCCACTCTACATCCATTTTATCCACTCTAACGTCCATTTTCTCCACTCTAAATCCATTTTACCCACTCTACATCCATTTTTATCCACTCTACATCCATTTTCTGCTCTCTACATCCATTTTTATCCACTCTACATCCGTTTTTATCCACTCTACATCCATTTTCTCCACTCTACATCCATTTTTAACCACTCTACATCCATTTTCTGCACTCTACATCCATTTTCTCCACTCTACATCCATTTTACCCACTCTAGATCCATTTTATCCACTCTACACCCATTTTCTCCACTCTACATCCATTTTACCCACTCTACATCCATTTTTATCCACTCTACATCCATTTTCTCCACTCTACATCCATTGTCTGCACTCTACATCCATTTTATCCACTCTACATCCATTTTATCCACTCTACATCCATTTTATCCACTCTACACCCATTTTCTCCACTCTACATCCATTTTACCCACTCAACATCCATTTTTATCCACTCTACATCCATTTTCTGCACTCTACATCCATTTTTATCCACTCTACATCCATTTTATCCACTCTACATCCATTTTATCCACTCTACATCCATTTTATCCACTCTACATCCATTTTATCCACTCTACATCCATTTTTATCCACTCTACATCCATTTTTATCCACTCTACATCCATTTTTATCCACTCTACATCAATTTTCTGCACTCTACATCCATTTTTACCCACTCTACATCCATTTTATCCACTCTACATCCATTTTCTGCACTCTACATCCATTTTATCCACTCTACATCCATTTAATCCACTCTACATCCATTTTCTCCACTCTACATCCATTTTCTGCACTCTACATCCATTTTATTCACTCTACATCCATTTTATCCACTCTACATCCATTTTATCCACTCTACATCCATTTTATCCACTCTACATCCATTTTATCCACTCTACATCCATTTTCTCCACTCTACATCCATTTTACCCACTCTACATCCATTTTTATCCAGTCTACATCCATTTTTATCCACTGTACATCCATTTTATCCACTCTACATCCATTTTATCCACTCTAACGTCCATTTTCTCCACTCTAAATCCATTTTACCCACTCTACATCCATTTTTATCCACTCTACATCCATTTTCTGCTCTCTACATCCATTTTTATCCACTCTACATCCGTTTTTATCCACTCTACATCCATTTTCTCCACTCTACATCCATTTTTAACCACTCTACATCCATTTTCTGCACTCTACATCCATTTTCTCCACTCTACATCCATTTTACCCACTCTACATCCATTTTATCCACTCTACACCCATTTTCTCCACTCTACATCCATTTTACCCACTCTACATCCATTTTTATCCACTCTACATCCATTTTATCCACTCTACATCCATTTTATCCACTCTACATCCATTTTATCCACTCTACATCCATTTTATCCACTCTACATCCATTTTTATCCACTCTACATCCATTTTTATCCACTCTACATCCATTTTTATCCACTCTACATCAATTTTCTGCACTCTACATCCATTTTTACCCACTCTACATCCATTTTATCCACTCTACATCCATTTTCTGCACTCTACATCCATTTTATCCACTCTACATCCATTTAATCCACTCTACATCCATTTTATCCACTCTACATCCATTTTCTCCACTCTACATCCATTTTACCCACTCTACATCCATTTTTATCCAGTCTACATCCATTTTTATCCACTGTACATCCATTTTATCCACTCTACATCCATTTTATCCACTCTAACGTCCATTTTCTCCACTCTAAATCCATTTTACCCACTCTACATCCATTTTTATCCACTCTACATCCATTTTCTGCTCTCTACATCCATTTTTATCCACTCTACATCCATTTTTATCCACTCTACATCCATTTTTATCCACTCTACATCAATTTTCTGCACTCTACATCCATTTTTACCCACTCTACATCCTTTGTATCCACTCTACATCCGTTTTCTCCACTCTACATCAATTTTCTGCACTCTACATCCATTTTTACCCACTCTACATCCATTTTATCCACTCTACATCCATTTTCTGCACTCTACATCCATTTTATCCACTCTACATCCATTTAATCCACTCTACATCCATTTTATCCACTCTACATCCATTTTCTCCACTCTACATCCATTTTACCCACTCTACATCCATTTTTATCCACTCTACATCCATTTTTATCCACTCTACATCCATTTTTATCCACTCTACATCAATTTTCTGCACTCTACATCCATTTTATCCACTCTACATCCATTTAATCCACTCTACATCCATTTTCTGCACTCTACATCCATTTTATCCACTCTACATCCATTTTTATCCACTCTACATCCATTTTATCCACTCTATATCCATTTTATCCACCTTATAACCAATTTATCCACCTTATATCCATTTTATCCACCCTATATCCATTTTATCCACTCTATATCCATTTTATCCACCCTATATCCATTTTATCCACTCTATATCCAATTTATCCACCTTATAACCAATTTATCCACCTTATATCCATTTTATCCACCCTATATCCATTTTATCCACCCTATATCCATTTTATCCACCCTATATCCATTTTATCCACCCTATATCCATTTTATCCACCCTATATCCATTTTATCCACTCTATATCCATTTTATCCACTCTATATCCATTTTATCCACTCTATATCCATTTTATCCACTCTATATCCATTTTATCCACTCTATATCCATTTTATCCACTCTATATCCATTTTATCCACTCTATATCCATTTTATCCACCCTATATCCATTTTATCCACCCTACATCCATTTTATCCACCTTATATCCATTTTATCCACTCTATATCCATTTTATCCACTCTATATCCATTTTATCCACTCTATATCCATTTTATCCACCCTATATCCATTTTATCCACCCTATATCCATTTTATCCACCTATATCCATTTTATCCACTCTATATCCATTTTATCCACCCTATATCCATTTTATCCACCCTATATCCATTTTATCTACCCTATATCCATTTTATCCACCTTATATCCATTTTATCCACTCTATATCCATTTTATCCACCCTATATCCATTTTATCCACCTTATATCCATTTTATCCACTCTATATCCAATTTATCCACCTTATATCCATTTTATCCACTCTATATCCATTTTATCCACTCTATATCCAATTTATCCACCTTATATCCATTTTATCCACCTTATATCCATTTTATCTACCCTATATCCATTTTATCCACCCTATATCCATTTTATCCACTCTATATCCATTTTATCCACTCTATATCCATTTTATCCACCCTATATCCATTTTATCCACTCTATATCCATTTTATCCACTCTATATCCAATTTATCCACCTTATAACCAATTTATCCACCTTATATCCATTTTATCCACCCTATATCTATTTTATCCACCCTATATCCATTTTATCCACCCTATATCCATTTTATCCACTCTATATCCATTTTATCCACTCTATATCCATTTTATCCACTCTATATCCATTTGATCCACTCTATATCCATTTTATCCACTCTATATCCATTTTATCCACCCTATATCCATTTTATCCACCCTATATCCATTTTATCCACCTTATATCCATTTTATCCACTCTATATCCATTTTATCCACTCTATATCCATTTTATCCACTCTATATCCATTTTATCCACCCTATATCCATTTTATCCACCCTATATCCATTTTATCCACCTTATATCCATTTTATCCACCCTATATCCATTTTATCCACTCTATATCCATTTTATCCACCCTATATCCATTTTATCCACTCTATATCCCATTTATCCACCTTATAACCAATTTATCCACCTTATATCCATTTTATCCACCCTATATCCATTTTATCCACTCTATATCCATTTTATCCACCCTATATCCATTTTATCCACTCTATATCCATTTTATCCACTCTATATCCATTTTATCCACTCTATATCCATTTTATCCACCTTATAACCAATTTATCCACCTTATATCCATTTTATCCACCCTATATCCATTTTATCCACTCTATATCCATTTTATCCACCCTATATCCATTTTATCCACTCTATATCCAATTTATCCACCTTATAACCAATTTATCCACCTTATATCCATTTTATCCACCCTATATCCATTTTATCCACTCTATATCCATTTTATCCACCCTATATCCATTTTATCCACCCTATATCCATTTTATCCACCCTATATCCATTTTATCCACCCTATATCCATTTTATCCACTCTATATCCATTTTATCCACTCTATATCCATTTTATCCACTCTATATCCATTTTATCCACTCTATATCCATTTTATCCACTCTATATCCATTTTATCCACTCTATATCCATTTTATCCACTCTATATCCATTTTATCCACCCTATATCCATTTTATCCACCCTACATCCATTTTATCCACCTTATATCCATTTTATCCACTCTATATCCATTTATCCACTCTATATCCATTTTATCCACTCTATATCCATTTTATCCACCCTATATCCATTTTATCCACCCTATATCCATTTTATCCACCTATATCCATTTTATCCACTCTATATCCATTTTATCCACCCTATATCCATTTTATCCACCCTATATCCATTTTATCCACCCTATATCCATTTTATCCACCTTATATCCATTTTATCCACTCTATATCCATTTTATCCACCCTATATCCATTTTATCCACCTTATATCCATTTTATCCACTCTATATCCAATTTATCCACCTTATATCCATTTTATCCACTCTATATCCATTTTATCCACTCTATATCCAATTTATCCACCTTATATCCATTTTATCCACCTTATATCCATTTTATCTACCCTATATCCATTTTATCCACCCTATATCCATTTTATCCACTCTATATCCATTTTATCCACTCTATATCCATTTTATCCACTCTATATCCATTTTATCCACTCTATATCCATTTTATCCACCCTATATCCATTTTATCCACCCTATATCCATTTTATCCACCTATATCCATTTTATCCACTCTATATCCATTTTATCCACCCTATATCCATTTTATCCACCCTATATCCATTTTATCCACCCTATATCCATTTTATCCACCTTATATCCATTTTATCCACTCTATATCCATTTTATCCACCCTATATCCATTTTATCCAACTTATATCCATTTTATCCACTCTATATCCAATTTATCCACCTTATATCCATTTTATCCACTCTATATCCATTTTATCCACTCTATATCCAATTTATCCACCTTATATCCATTTTATCCACCTTATATCCATTTTATCTACCCTATATCCATTTTATCCACCCTATATCCATTTTATCCACTCTACATCCATTTTATCCACTCTACACCCATTTTCTCCACTCTACATCCATTTTACCCACTCAACATCCATTTTTATCCACTCTACATCCATTTTCTGCACTCTACATCCATTTTTATCCACTCTACATCCATTTTATCCACTCTACATCCATTTTATCCACTCTACATCCATTTTATCCACTCTACATCCATTTTATCCACTCTACATCCATTTTTATCCACTCTACATCCATTTTTATCCACTCTACATCCATTTTTATCCACTCTACATCAATTTTCTGCACTCTACATCCATTTTTACCCACTCTACATCCATTTTATCCACTCTACATCCATTTTCTGCACTCTACATCCATTTTATCCACTCTACATCCATTTAATCCACTCTACATCCATTTTCTCCACTCTACATCCATTTTCTGCACTCTACATCCATTTTATCCACTCTACATCCATTTTATCCACTCTACATCCGTTTTATCCACTCTACATCCATTTTATCCACTCTACATCCATTTTCTCCACTCTACATCCATTTTACCCACTCTACATCCATTTTTATCCAGTCTACATCCATTTTTATCCACTGTACATCCATTTTATCCACTCTACATCCATTTTATCCACTCTAACGTCCATTTTCTCCACTCTAAATCCATTTTACCCACTCTACATCCATTTTTATCCACTCTACATCCATTTTCTGCTCTCTACATCCATTTTTATCCACTCTACATCCGTTTTTATCCACTCTACATCCATTTTCTCCACTCTACATCCATTTTTAACCACTCTACATCCATTTTCTGCACTCTACATCCATTTTCTCCACTCTACATCCATTTTACCCACTCTAGATCCATTTTATCCACTCTACACCCATTTTCTCCACTCTACATCCATTTTACCCACTCTACATCCATTTTTATCCACTCTACATCCATTTTATCCACTCTACATCCATTTTATCCACTCTACATCCATTTTATCCACTCTACATCCATTTTATCCACTCTACATCCATTTTTATCCACTCTACATCCATTTTTATCCACTCTACATCCATTTTTATCCACTCTACATCAATTTTCTGCACTCTACATCCATTTTTACCCACTCTACATCCATTTTATCCACTCTACATCCATTTTCTGCACTCTACATCCATTTTATCCACTCTACATCCATTTAATCCACTCTACATCCATTTTATCCACTCTACATCCATTTTC
Source organism: Pemphredon lugubris (assembly GCA_933228935.1). Taxonomy (NCBI): domain Eukaryota; kingdom Metazoa; phylum Arthropoda; class Insecta; order Hymenoptera; family Crabronidae; genus Pemphredon; species Pemphredon lugubris. The sequence continues at coordinate 30,638,059 of OW121815.1, forward strand.
TCCACTCTACATCCATTTTACCCACTCTACATCCATTTTTATCCAGTCTACATCCATTTTTATCCACTGTACATCCATTTTATCCACTCTACATCCATTTTATCCACTCTAACGTCCATTTTCTCCACTCTAAATCCATTTTACCCACTCTACATCCATTTTTATCCACTCTACATCCATTTTCTGCTCTCTACATCCATTTTTATCCACTCTACATCCATTTTTATCCACTCTACATCCATTTTTATCCACTCTACATCAATTTTCTGCACTCTATATCCATTTTATCCACCCTATATCCATTTTATCCACCCTATATCCATTTTATCCACTCTATATCCATTTTATCCACCCTATATCCATTTTATCCACCTTATATCCATTTTATCCACTCTATATCCAATTTATCCACCTTATATCCATTTTATCCACTCTATATCCATTTTATCCACTCTATATCCAATTTATCCACCTTATATCCATTTTATCCACCTTATATCCATTTTATCCACCCTATATCCATTTTATCCACCTTATATCCATTTTATCCACTCTATATCCATTTTATCCACCCTATATCCATTTTATCCACTCTATATCCATTTTATCCACCCTATATCCATTTTATCCACTCTATATCCAATTTATCCACCTTATAACCAATTTATACACCTTATATCCATTTTATCCACCCTATATCCATTTTATCCACCCTATATCCATTTTATCCACCCTATATCCATTTTATCCACCCTATATCCATTTTATCCACCCTATATCCATTTTATCCACCTTATATCCATTTTATCCACCCTATATCCATTTTATCCACCCTATATCCATTTTATCCACTTTATATCCATTTTATCCACCCTATATCCATTGTATCCACCCTATATCCATTTTATCCACTCTATATCCATTTTATCCACTCTATATCCATTTTATCCACTCTATATCCATTTTATCCACTCTATATCCATTTTATCCACCCTATATCCATTTTATCCACTCTATATCCATTTTATCCACTCTATATCCATTTTATCCACCCTATATCCATTTTATCCACCCTATATCCATTTTATCCACCTTATATCCATTTTATCCACTCTATATCCATTTTATCCACTCTATATCCATTTTATCCACTCTATATCCATTTTATCCACCCTATATCCATTTTATCCACCCTATATCCATTTTATCCACCTATATCCATTTTATCCACTCTATATCCATTTTATCCACCCTATATCCATTTTATCCACCCTATATCCATTTTATCCACCCTATATCCATTTTATCCACCTTATATCCATTTTATCCACTCTATATCCATTTTATCCACCCTATATCCATTTTATCCACCCTATATCCATTTTATCCACTCTATATCCATTTTATCCACTCTATATCCATTTTATCCACCTATATCCATTTTATCCACTCTATATCCATTTTATCCACCCTATATCCATTTTATCCACTCTATATCCATTTTATCCACTCTATATCCATTTTATCCACCCTATATCCATTTTATCCACCCTATATCCATTTTATCCACCTTATATCCATTTTATCCACTCTATATCCATTTTATCCACTCTATATCCATTTTATCCACTCTATATCCATTTTATCCACCCTATATCCATTTTATCCACCCTATATCCATTTTATCCACCTATATCCATTTTATCCACTCTATATCCATTTTATCCACCCTATATCCATTTTATCCACCCTATATCCATTTTATCCACCTTATATCCATTTTATCCACTCTATATCCATTTTATCCACCCTATATCCATTTATCCACCTTATATCCATTTTATCCACTCTATATCCAATTTATCCACCTTATATCCATTTTATCCACTCTATATCCATTTTATCCACTGTATATCCAATTTATCCACCTTATATCCATTTTATCCACCTTATATCCATTTTATCCACCCTATATCCATTTTATCCACCTTATATCCATTTTATCCACCCTATATCCATTTTATCCACTCTATATCCATTTTATCCACCCTATATCCATTTTATCCACTCTATATCCAATTTATCCACCTTATAACCAATTTATCCACCTTATATCCATTTTATCCACCCTATATCCATTTTATCCACCCTATATACATTTTATCCACCCTATATCCATTTTATCCACTCTATATCCATTTTATCCACCCTATATCCATTTTATCCACCTTATATCCATTTTATCCACTCTATATCCATTTTATCCACCCTATATCCATTTTATCCACTCTATATCCAATTTATCCACCTTATAACCAATTTATCCACCTTATATCCATTTTATCCACCCTATATCCATTTTATCCACCCTATATCCATTTTATCCACTCTATATCCATTTTATCCACTCTATATCCATTTTATCCACCCTATATCCATTTTATCCACCCTATATCCATTTTATCCACCTTATATCCATTTTATCCACCCTATATCCATTTTATCCACTCTATATCCATTTTATCCACCCTATATCCATTTTATCCACCTTATATCCATTTTATCCACCCTATATCCATTTTATCCACTCTATATCCATTTTATCCACCCTATATCCATTTTATCCACTCTATATCCAATTTATCCACCTTATAATCAATTTATCCACCTTATATCCATTTTATCCACCCTATATCCATTTTATCCACTCTATATCCATTTTATCCACCCTATATCCATTTTATCCACTCTATATCCAATTTATCCACCTTATAACCAATTTATCCACCTTATATCCATTTTATCCACCCTATATCCATTTTATCCACTCTATATCCATTTTATCCACCCTATATCCATTTTATCCACTCTATATCCATTTTATCCACTCTATATCCATTTTATCCACTCTATATCCATTTTATCCACTCTATATCCAATTTATCCACCTTATATCCATTTTATCCACCTTATATCCATTTTATCCACCCTATATCCATTTTATCCACTCTATATCCATTTTATCCACTCTATATCCATTTTATCCACTCTATATCCATTTTATCCACTCTATATCCAATTTATCCACCTTATATCCATTTTATCCACCTTATATCCATTTTATCCACCCTATATCCATTTTATCCACCCTATATCCATTTTATCCACTCTATATCCATTTTATCCACTCTATATAGATTTTATCCACCCTATATCCATTTTATCCACCCTATATCCATTTTATCCACCTTATATCCATTTTATCCACCCTATATCCATTTTATCCACTCTATATCCATTTTATCCACCCTATATCCATTTTATCCACTCTATATCCCATTTATCCACCTTATAACCAATTTATCCACTCTATATCCATTTTATCCACCCTATATCCATTTTATCCACTCTATATCCATTTTATCCACCCTATATCCATTTTATCCACTCTATATCCATTTTATCCACTCTATATCCATTTTATCCACTCTATATCCATTTTATCCACCTTATAACCAATTTATCCACCTTATATCCATTTTATCCACCCTATATCCATTTTATCCACTCTATATCCATTTTATCCACCCTATATCCATTTTATCCACTCTATATCCAATTTATCCACCTTATAACCAATTTATCCAGCTTATATCCATTTTATCCACCCTATATCCATTTTATCCACTCTATATCCATTTTATCCACTCTATATCCATTTTATCCACTCTATATCCATTTTATCCACTCTATATCCATTTTATCCACTCTATATCCATTTTATCCACCCTATATCCATTTTATCCACCCTATATCCATTTTATCCACCCTATATCCATTTTATCCACCTTATAACCATTTTATCCACTCTATATCCATTTTATCCACCCTATATCCATTTTATCCACCTTATATCCATTTTATCCACTCTATATCCAATTTATCCACTTTATATCCATTTTATCCACTCTATATCCATTTTATCCACTCTATATCCAATTTATCCACCTTATATCCATTTTATCCACCTTATATCCATTTTATCCACCCTATATCCATTTTATCCACCTTATATCCATTTTATCCACTCTATATCCATTTTATCCACTCTATATCCATTTTATCCACTCTATATCCATTTTATCCACTCTATATCCATTTTATCCACTCTATATCCAATTTATCCACCTTATAACCAATTTATCCACCTTATATCCATTTTATCCACCTTATATCCATTTTATCCACTCTATATCCATTTTATCCACCCTATATCCATTTTATCCACTCTATATCCATTTTATCCACCCTATATCCATTTTATCCACTCTATATCCAATTTATCCACCTTATAACCAATTTATCCACCTTATATCCATTTTATCCACCCTATATCCATTTTATCCACTCTATATCCATTTTATCCACCCTATATCCATTTTATCCACCCTATATCCATTTTATCCACTCTATATCCATTTTATCCACCCTATATCCATTTTATCCACTCTATATCCATTTTATCCACCCTATATCCATTTTATCCACTCTATATCCATTTTATCCACCCTATATCCATTTTATCCACTCTATATCCAATTTATCCACCTTATAATCAATTTATCCACCTTATATCCATTTTATCCACCCTATATCCATTTTATCCACTCTATATCCATTTTATCCACCCTATATCCATTTTATCCACTCTATATCCAATTTATCCACCTTATAACCAATTTATCCACCTTATATCCATTTTATCCACCCTATATCCATTTTATCCACTCTATATCCATTTTATCCACTCTATATCCATTTTATCCACTCTATATCCATTTTATCCACTCTATATCCATTTTATCCACTCTATATCCATTTTATCCACCCTATATCCATTTTATCCACCCTATATCCATTTTATCCACCCTATATCCATTTTATCCACCTTATATCCATTTTATCCACTCTATATCCATTTTATCCACCCTATATCCATTTTATCCACCTTATATCCATTTTATCCACTCTATATCCAATTTATCCACTTTATATCCATTTTATCCACTCTATATCCATTTTATCCACTCTATATCCAATTTATCCACCTTATATCCATTTTATCCACCTTATATCCATTTTATCCACCCTATATCCATTTTATCCACCTTATATCCATTTTATCCACTCTATATCCATTTTATCCACTCTATATCCATTTTATCCACTCTATATCCATTTTATCCACTCTATATCCATTTTATCCACTCTATATCCATTTTATCCACTCTATATCCAATTTATCCACCTTATAACCAATTTATCCACCTTATATCCATTTTATCCACCTTATATCCATTTTATCCACTCTATATCCATTTTATCCACCCTATATCCATTTTATCCACTCTATATCCATTTTATCCACCCTATATCCATTTTATCCACTCTATATCCAATTTATCCACCTTATAACCAATTTATCCACCTTATATCCATTTTATCCACCCTATATCCATTTTATCCACTCTATATCCATTTTATCCACCCTATATCCATTTTATCCACCCTATATCCATTTTATCCACCCTATATCCATTTTATCCACTCTATATCCAATTTATCCACCTTACATCCATTTTATCCACTCTATATCCAATTTATCCACCTTATATCCATTTTATCCACTCTATATCCATTTTATCCACTCTATATCCATTTTATCCACCCTACATCCATTTTATCCACTCTATGTCCATTTTATCCACTCTATTTCCATTTTATCCACCCTATATCCATTTTATCCACTCTATATCCAATTTATCCACCTTATAAACAATTTATCCACCTTATATCCATTTTATCCACCCTATATCCATTTTATCCACTCCATATCCATTTTATCCACCCTATATCCATTTTATCCACCCTATATCCATTTTATCCACCCTATATACATTTTATCCACCCTATATCCATTTTATCCACTCTATATCCATTTTATCCACCCTATATCCATTTTATCCACCTTATATCCATTTTATCCACTCTATATCCATTTTATCCACCCTATATCCATTTTATCCGCTCTATATCCAATTTATCCAAGTTATAACCAATTTATCCACCTTATATCCATTTTATCCACCCTATATCCATTTTATCCACCCTATATCCATTTTATCCACTCTATATCCATTTTATCCACTCTATATCCATTTTATCTACTCTATATCCATTTTATCCACCCTATATCCATTTCATCCACCCTATATCCATTTTATCCACCTTATATCCATTTTATCCACCCTATATCCATTTTATCCACTCTATATCCATTTTATCCACCCTATATCCATTTTATCCACTCTATATCCAATTTATCCACCTTATAACCAATTTATCCACCTTATATCCATTTTATCCACCCTATATCCATTATATCCACTCTATATCCATTTTATCCACCCTATATCCATTTTATCCACTCTATATCCAATTTATCCACCTTATAACCAATTTATCCACCTTATATCCATTTTATCCACCCTATATCCATTTTATCCACTCTATATCCATTTTATCCACCCTATATCCATTTTATCCACCCTATATCCATTTTATCCACCCTATATCCACTCTATATCCAATTTATCCACCTTACATCCATTTTATCCACTCTATATCCAATTTATCCACCTTATATCCATTTTATCCACTCTATATCCATTTTATCCACTCTATATCCATTTTATCCACCCTACATCCATTTTATCCACTCTATGTCCATTTTATCCACTCTATTTCCATTTTATCCACCCTATATCCATTTTATCCACTCTATATCCAATTTATCCACCTTATAAACAATTTATCCACCTTATATCCATTTTATCCACCCTATATCCATTTTATCCACCCTATATCCATTTTATCCACTCTATATCCATTTTATCCACTCTATATCCATTTTATCCACTCTATATCCATTTTATCCACCCTCTATCCATTTTATCCACCCTATATCCATTTTATCCACCCTATATCCATTTTATCCACTCCATATCCATTTTATCCATCCTATATTCATTTTATCCACCCTATATCCATTTTATCCACCCTATATATATTTTATCCACCCTATATCCATTTTATCCACTCTATATCCATTTTATCCACCCTATATCCATTTTATCCACCTTATATCCATTTTATCCACTCTATATCCATTTTATCCACCCTATATCCATTTTATCCACTCTATATCCAATTTATCCACCTTATAACCAATTTATCCACCTTATATCCATTTTATCCACCCTATATCCATTTTATCCACCCTATATACATTTTATCCACCCTATATCCATTTTATCCACTCTATATCCATTTTATCCACCCTATATCCATTTTATCCACCTTATATCCATTTTATCCACTCTATATCCATTTTATCCACCCTATATCCATTTTATCCACCTTATATCCATTTTATCCACTCTATATCCATTTTATCCACCCTATATCCATTTTATCCACTCTATATCCAATTTATCCACCTTATAACCAATTTATCCACCTTATATCCATTTTATCCACCCTATATCCATTTTATCCACCCTATATCCATTTTATCCACTCTATATCCATTTTATCCACTCTATATCCATTTTATCCACTCTATATCCATTTTATCCACCCTATATCCATTTTATCCACTCTATATCCATTTTATCCACTCTATATCCATTTTATCCACTCTATATCCATTTTATCCACCCTATATCCATTTTATCCACCCTATATCCATTTTATCCACCTTATATCCATTTTATCCACTCTATATCCATTTTATCCACTCTATATCCATTTTATCCACTCTATATCCATTTTATCCACTCTATATCCATTTTATCCACCCTATATCCATTTTATCCACCCTATATCCATTTTATCCACCTTATATCCATTTTATCCACCCTATATCCATTTTATCCACTCTATATCCATTTTATCCACCCTATATCCATTTTATCCACTCTATATCCCATTTATCCACCTTATAACCAATTTATCCACCTTATATCCAATTTATCCACCTTATATCCATTTTATCCACCCTATATCCATTTTATCCACCCTATATCCATTTTATCCACTCTATATCCATTTTATCCACTCTATATCCATTTTATCCACCCTATATCCATTTTATCCACCCTATATCCATTTTATCCACCTTATATCCATTTTATCCACCCTATATCCATTTTATCCACTCTATATCCATTTTATCCACCCTATATCCATTTTATCCACTCTATATCCAATTTATCCACCTTATAACCAATTTATCCACCTTATATCCATTTTATCCACGCTATATCCATTTTATCCACTCTATATCCATTTTATCCACCCTATATCCATTTTATCCACTCTATATCCAATTTATCCACCTTATAACCAATTTATCCACCTTATATCCATTTTATCCACCCTATATCCATTTTATCCACTCTATATCCATTTTATCCACCCTATATCCATTTTATCCACCCTATATCCATTTTATCCACCCTATATCCACTCTATATCCAATTTATCCACCTTACATCCATTTTATCCACTCTATATCCAATTTATCCACCTTATATCCATTTTATCCACTCTATATCCATTTTATCCACTCTATATCCATTTTATCCACCCTACATCCATTTTATCCACTCTATGTCCATTTTATCCACTCTATTTCCATTTTATCCACCCTATATCCATTTTATCCACTCTATATCCAATTTATCCACCTTATAAACAATTTATCCACCTTATATCCATTTTATCCACCCTATATCCATTTTATCCACCCTATATCCATTTTATCCACTCTATATCCATTTTATCCACTCTATATCCATTTTATCCACTCTATATCCATTTTATCCACCCTCTATCCATTTTATCCACCCTATATCCATTTTATCCACCTTATATCCATTTTATCCACCCTATATCCATTTTATCCACTCCATATCCATTTTATCCACCTTATATCCATTTTATCCACTCTATATCCATTTTATCCACCCTATATCCATTTTATCCACTCTATATCCAATTTATCCACCTTATAACCAATTTATCCACCTTATATCCATTTTATCCACTCTATATCCATTTTATCCACTCTATATCGATTTTATCCACCCTATATCCATTTTATCCACCCTATATCCATTTTATCCACTCTATATCCATTTTATCCACTCTATATCCAATTTATCCACCTTATATCCATTTTATCCACCTTATATCCATTTTATCCACCCTATATCCATTTTATCCACCCTATATCCATTTTATCCACTCTATATCCATTTTATCCACTCTATATCCATTTTATCCACTCTATATCCATTTTATCCACCCTCTATCCATTTTATCCACCCTATATCCATTTTATCCACCTTATATCCATTTTATCCACCCTATATCCATTTTATCCACTCCATATCCATTTTATCCATCCTATATTCATTTTATCCACCCTATATCCATTTTATCCACCCTATATACATTTTATCCACCCTATATCCATTTTATCCACTCTATATCCATTTTATCCACCCTATATCCATTTTATCCACCTTATATCCATTTTATCCACTCTATATCCATTTTATCCACCCTATATCCATTTTATCCACTCTATATCCAATTTATCCACCTTATAACCAATTTATCCACCATATATCCATTTTATCCACCCTATATCCATTTTATCCACCTTATATCCATTTTATCCACCCTATATCCATTTTATCCACTCTATATCCATTTTATCCACCCTATATCCATTTTATCCACTCTATATCCAATTTATCCACCTTATAACCAATTTATCCACCTTATATCCATTTTATCCACCCTATATCCATTTTATCCACTCTATATCCATTTTATCCACCCTATATCCATTTTATCCACTCTATATCCAATTTATCCACCTTATAACCAATTTATCCACCTTATATCCATTTTATCCACCCTATATCCATTTTATCCACTCTATATCCATTTTATCCACCTTATATCCATTTTATCCACCCTATATCCATTTTATCTACCCTATATCCATTTTATCCACCCTATATCCATTTTATCCACTCTATATCCATTTTATCCACTCTATATCCATTTTATCCACTCTATATCCATTTTATCCACTCTATATCCATTTTATCCACTCTATATCCATTTTATCCACTCTATATCCATTTTATCCACCCTATATCCATTTTATCCACCTTATATCCATTTTATCCACCCTATATCCATTTTATCCACTCTATATCCATTTTATCCACCCTATATCCATTTTATCCACTCTATATCCAATTTATCCACCTTATAACCAATTTATCCACCTTATATCCATTTTATCCACCCTATATCCATTTTATCCACTCTATATCCATTTTATCCACCCTATATCCATTTTATCCACTCTATATCCAATTTCTCCACCTTATAACCAATTTATCCACCTTATATCCATTTTATCCACCCTATATCCATTTTATCCACTCTATATCCATTTTATCCACCCTATATCCATTTTATCCACTCTATATCCAATTTATCCACCTTATAACCAATTTATCCACCTTATATCCATTTTATCCACCCTATATCCATTTTATCCACTCTATATCCATTTTATCCACCTTATATCCATTTTATCCACCCTATATCCATTTTATCTACCCTATATCCATTTTATCCACCCTATATCCATTTTATCCACTCTATATCCATTTTATCCACTCTATATCCATTTTATCCACTCTATATCCATTTTATCCACTCTATATCCATTTTATCCACTCTATATCCATTTTATCCACTCTATATCCATTTTATCCACCCTATATCCATTTTATCCACCTTATATCCATTTTATCCACCCTATATCCATTTTATCCACTCTATATCCATTTTATCCACCCTATATCCATTTTATCCACTCTATATCCAATTTATCCACCTTATAACCAATTTATCCACCTTATATCCATTTTATCCACCCTATATCCATTTTATCCACTCTATATCCATTTTATCCACCCTATATCCATTTTATCCACTCTATATCCATTTTATCCACCCTATATCCATTTTATCCACTCTATATCCAATTTCTCCACCTTATAACCAATTTATCCACCCTATATCCATTTTATCCACCTTATATCCATTTTATCCACCCTATATCCATTTTATCCACTCCATATCCATTTTATCCACCTTATATCCATTTTATCCACTCTATATCCATTTTATCCACCCTATATCCATTTTATCCACTCTATATCCAATTTATCCACCTTATAACCAATTTATCCACCTTATATCCATTTTATCCACTCTATATCCATTTTATCCACTCTATATCGATTTTATCCACCCTATATCCATTTTATCCACCCTATATCCATTTTATCCACTCTATATCCATTTTATCCACTCTATATCCAATTTATCCACCTTATATCCATTTTATCCACCTTATATCCATTTTATCCACCCTATATCCATTTTATCCACTCTATATCCATTTTATCCACTCTATATCCATTTTATCCACTCTATATCCATTTTATCCACCCTATATCCATTTTATCCACCCTATATCCATTTTATCCACCTTATATCCATTTTATCCACTCTATATCCATTTTATCCACTCTATATCCATTTTATCCACTCTATATCCATTTTATCCACTCTATATCCATTTTATCCACCCTATATCCATTTTATCCACCCTATATCCATTTTATCCACCTTATATCCATTTTATCCACCCTATATCCATTTTATCCACTCTATATCCATTTTATCCACCCTATATCCATTTTATCCACTCTATATCCCATTTATCCACCTTATAACCAATTTATCCACCTTATATCCATTTTATCCACCCTATATCCATTTTATCCACTCTATATCCATTTTATCCACCCTATATCCATTTTATCCACTCTATATCCATTTTATCCACTCTATATCCATTTTATCCACTCTATATCCATTTTATCCACCTTATAACCAATTTATCCACCTTATATCCATTTTATCCACCCTATATCCATTTTATCCACTCTATATCCATTTTATCCACCCTATATCCATTTTATCCACTCTATATCCAATTTATCCACCTTATAACCAATTTATCCACCTTATATCCATTTTATCCACCCTATATCCATTTTATCCACTCTATATCCATTTTATCCACCCTATATCCATTTTATCCACCCTATATCCATTTTATCCACCCTATATCCATTTTATCCACCCTATATCCATTTTATCCACTCTATATCCATTTTATCCACTCTATATCCATTTTATCCACTCTATATCCATTTTATCCACTCTATATCCATTTTATCCACTCTATATCCATTTTATCCACTCTATATCCAATTTATCCACCTTATATCCATTTTATCCACCTTATATCCATTTTATCCACCCTATATCCATTTTATCCACCCTATATCCATTTTATCCACTCTATATCCATTTTATCCACTCTATATCCATTTTATCCACTCTATATCCATTTTATCCACCCTATATCCATTTTATCCACCCTATATCCATTTTATCCACCTTATATCCATTTTATCCACTCTATATCCATTTTATCCACTCTATATCCATTTTATGCACTCTATATCCATTTTATCCACTCTATATCCAATTTATCCACCTTATATCCATTTTATCCACCTTATATCCATTTTATCCACCCTATATCCATTTTATCCACCCTATATCCATTTTATCCACTCTATATCCATTTTATCCACTCTATATCCATTTTATCCACTCTATATCCATTTTATCCACCCTATATCCATTTTATCCACCCTATATCCATTTTATCCACCTTATATCCATTTTATCCACTCTATATCCATTTTATCCACTCTATATCCATTTTATCCACCCTATATCCATTTTATCCACCCTATATCCATTTTATCCACTCTATATCCATTTTATCCACCCTATATCCATTTTATCCACCTTATATCCATTTTATCCACTCTATATCCAATTTATCCACCTTATATCCATTTTATCCACCTTATATCCATTTTATCCACCTTATATCCATTTTATCCACCCTATATCCATTTTATCCACCCTATATCCATTTTATCCACTCTATATCCATTTTATCCACTCTATATCCATTTTATCCACTCTATATCCATTTTATCCACTCTATATCCATTTTATCCACTCTATATCCATTTTATCCACTCTATATCCATTTTATCCACTCTATATCCATTTTATCCACCCTATATCCATTTTATCCACCCTATATCCATTTTATCCACCTTATATCCATTTTATCCACTCTATATCCAATTTATCCACCTTATATCCAATTTATCCACCTTATATCCATTTTATCCACTCTATATCCATTTTATCCACTCTATATCCATTTTATCCACCTTATATCCATTTTATCCACCCTATATCCATTTTATCCACCCTATATCCATTTTATCCACTCTATATCCATTTTATCCACTCTATATCCATTTTATCCACTCTATATCCATTTTATCCACCCTATATCCATTTTATCCACCCTATATCCATTTTATCCACCTTATATCCATTTTATCCACTCTATATCCATTTTATCCACCCTATATCCATTTTATCCACCCTATATCCATTTTATCCACCTTATATCCATTTTATCCACCCTATATCCATTTTATCCACTCTATATCCATTTTATCCACCCTATATCCATTTTATCCACTCTATATCCAATTTATCCACCTTATAACCAATTTATCCACCTTATATCCATTTTATCCACCCTATATCCATTTTATCCACTCTATATCCATTTTATCCACCCTATATCCATTTTATCCACTCTATATCCAATTTATCCACCTTATAACCAATTTATCCACCTTATATCCATTTTATCCACCCTATATCCATTTTATCCACTCTATATCCATTTTATCCACCCTATATCCATTTTATCCACTCTATATCCAATTTATCCACCTTATAACCAATTTATCCACCTTATATCCATTTTATCCACCCTATATCCATTTTATCCACTCTATATCCATTTTATCCACCCTATATCCATTTTATCCACTCTATATCCATTTTATCCACTCTATATCCATTTTATCCACTCTATATCCATTTTATCCACCTTATAACCAATTTATCCTCCTTATATCCATTTTATCCACCCTATATCCATTTTATCCACTCTATATCCATTTTATCCACCCTATATCCATTTTATCAACTCTATATCCAATTTATCCACCTTATAACCAATTTATCCACCTTATATCCATTTTATCCACCCTATATCCATTTTATCCACTCTATATCCATTTTATCCACCCTATATCCATTTTATCCACCCTATATCCATTTTATCCACCTTATATCCATTTTATCCACCCTATATCCATTTTATCCACTCTATATCCATTTTATCCACCCTATATCCATTTTATCCACCCTATATCCATTTTATCCACCCTATATCCATTTTATCCACTCTATATCCAATTTATCCACCTTACATCCATTTTATCCACTCTATATCCAATTTATCCACCTTATATCCATTTTATCCACTCTATATCCATTTTATCCACTCTATATCCATTTTATCCACCCTACATCCATTTTATCCACCCTATATCCATTTTATCCACCCTATATCCATTTTATCCACCCTATATACATTTTATCCACCCTATATCCATTTTATCCACTCTACAGGGTGTCCCGTAACTACCCTAAAATCGGTAAATGAGGGGTAGCTGGGGTGATTCTGAACAAGTTTTTCCTTAAAAATAATGTTGTAACCCCTCTCGTTTTTGAGTTATTAACAAAACGGCTAGGCCAATCCCAGCGCGTATCGGGCGCGCGCTCGAAACGAGAGTGTGGTCTCTGGATCGTGCTCGACCGCGAGCTTGAACAAGTGCATCGCCTGGGTATCGAGGGAAGCGTACGGCAAATGTCACATCGCCTTCAAATAAACTAATACTCGTTGAATAACTGTGTCCGATGCTCTTACCCGTTATTCAATAGGAACGAAGATTGTAGTATTTGTGGAAAAAATGTTTCTCTTAACAGCACGTTTTCAGGTGGATAAATGATCGTTAGAATAATTTATAATAACTAACGTTAGAAAAGCCTTGTTAAACTCACCCATTCGTCCACGAATCACCCTGCCTCGACGAAAGTAGGTCATTGGCACTAGGTCACAGTGCCGATTTTGCCCTTCCTATGAATCTCGAGAGCCTCGACAACTGATTTTACGGCCGGGTCTGTGAACTCACTTGACACTGACACACACAGTAGGAACGGCACTTGCCTAATTTATGGCAGGGCGCACGGCTAATCGCAGGTACGCGGACACCCCCGAGAGTCGAGCGGCGATCGGCAATCGGGTCACTTTACCGAACGTGCATTTCACTGCGCGAGCACTTTCACCGATAACTCCGAATAAAACAGTTATGTAGAGGAACGTAATTGAACCTACGTTAGAGATATTTGGTGGCCCTGAAAAGGGCCGATTGTTATTGCCAAAATTGCCAAGATCGACTCGACGTACCCTCCTCGCGCTTGCATGCACGTCTCGGAGCACCGGCGGACGTTGCGCTGCACTTCTTCCAATGCTTCTCGATTAAGAAACGTAACAAATATCCTGTAATACTCCGCGTTAGTTCGTTGCTGTATGGTACCCGTTCGGTTTGAAAAACGATTCTGCCAGCTCTAGCGTTTCTTGGGTCTTGCTTAGAAGGACGTTCGTTAGGGAAGGGATATTTTTACAATAGTACAGCGTAGTGGCTCGCACATTTGGAGTCAATTCAGCCAAAAAATACCCGTGCGCTCGGGGCGGCCGCATGGTCTTCGTCACTACGAACGCGCTAGCGAAGACGCAGGGCAAGGAGTGCCATAAATTTCACTATTGTCCATACCGTGTCGTAAAGGGAAAGTGTGGCTATTTTACGAAACACGTGCATCGGCTTAAAACTGCATCGGCAGCGTACACGCAACGTAAACCTTTAATATTTTCTTACGTTCCTTTCCGCGAAGACGGAACAGTACACACAACTTGGAAGATGATCAATTTAATATTGTATTGTATTAGCGAAGACACTGTTTGATTCGTATTTCGAGACAGACATCGTTATGTCTATCAACATTTTGGTCGTCTGGAACAGGTCCCCCTTATCGGGCCCATGTACCGCGGTACGCTTTGCTGCTCGCGTTCCCGTAAACAGTCGGTTGCCGCGCGCGTGCGATAATCATAACAAAATCGAAATCAGAGATTCTTAGGGAGCCGACTGTTTAAGAGTTTAAGCATTTCTACACGCCGCAAACAGTGTCTTCGCGCTTGTACTTTTATTCACGCCATGCACTCGACACTAAACATCCCACAACATTAAGTTTATAATATTACAAATGACACGGGCAAGCGTGTATGCGTCGCAAGCAGTGTCTTCGCAATACAATACAATATTAAATTGATAATTTTGGGAATTGTATGTACTGTTCCTTCTTTGCGGGAAGAATCGTAAGAAAATATTAAAGGTTTACGTTGCGTGTAC
The DNA here is from genome assembly GCA_933228935.1 of Pemphredon lugubris. Lineage (NCBI taxonomy): Eukaryota > Metazoa > Arthropoda > Insecta > Hymenoptera > Crabronidae > Pemphredon > Pemphredon lugubris. The sequence continues at coordinate 30,654,774 of OW121815.1, forward strand.
GCTGCCGATGCAGTTTTAAGCCGATGCACGTGTTTCACAAAATAGCAGACTTTCCCTTTACAGCACGGTACTTACAACAGTGAAATTTATGGCACATTTACCCCGCTAGTAAGATCGTAGTGACGAAAACCATGCGGCCGCCCCGAGCGCACGGGTATTTTTTGGCTGAATTGACTCCAAATGTGCGAGCCACTACGCTGTACTATTGTAAAAATATCCCTTCCCTAACGAACGTCCTTCTAAGCAAGACCCAAGAAACGCTAGAGCTGGCAGAATCGTTTTTCAAACCGAACGGGTACCATACAGCAACGAACTAACGCGGAGTATTACAGGATATTTGTTACGTTTCTTAATCGAGAAGCATTGGAAGAAGTGCAGCGCAACGTCCGCCGGTGCTCCGAGACGTGCATGCAAGCGCGAGGAGGGTACGTCGAGTCGATCTTGGCAATTTTGGCAATAACAATCGGCCCTTTTCAGGGCCACCAAATATCTCTAACGTAGGTTCAATTACGTTCCTCTACATAACTGTTTTATTCGGAGTTATCGGTGAAAGTGCTCGCGCAGTGAAATGCACGTTCGGTAAAGTGACCCGATTGCCGATCGCCGCTCGACTCTCGGGGGTGTCCGCGTACCTGCGATTAGCCGTGCGCCCTGCCATAAATTAGGCAAGTGCCGTTCCTACTGTGTGTGTCAGTGTCAAGTGAGTTCACAGACCCGGCCGTAAAATCAGTTGTCGAGGCTCTCGAGATTCATAGGAAGGGCAAAATCGGCACTGTGACCTAGTGCCAATGACCTACTTTCGTCGAGGCAGGGTGATTCGTGGACGAATGGGTGAGTTTAACAAGGCTTTTCTAACGTTAGTTATTATAAATTATTCTAACGATCATTTATCCACCTGAAAACGTGCTGTTAAGAGAAACATTTTTTCCACAAATACTACAATCTTCGTTCCTATTGAATAACGGGTAAGAGCATCGGACACAGTTATTCAACGAGTATTAGTTTATTTGAAGGCGATGTGACATTTGCCGTACGCTTCCCTCGATACCCAGGCGATGCACTTGTTCAAGCTCGCGGTCGAGCACGATCCAGAGACCACACTCTCGTTTCGAGCGCGCGCCCGATACGCGCTGGGATTGGCCTAGCCGTTTTGTTAATAACTCAAAAACGAGAGGGGTTACAACATTATTTTTAAGGAAAAACTTGTTCAGAATCACCCCAGCTACCCCTCATTTACCGATTTTAGGGTAGTTACGGGACACCCTGTATATCCATTTTATCCACCCTATATCCATTTTATCCACCTTATATCCATTTTATCCACTCTATATCCATTTTATCCACCCTATATCCATTTTATCCGCTCTATATCCAATTTATCCACCTTATAACCAATTTATCCACCTTATATCCATTTTATCCACCCTATATCCATTTTATCCACCCTATATCCATTTTATCCACTCTATATCCATTTTATCCACTCTATATCCATTTTATCCACCCTATATCCATTTTATCCACCCTATATCCATTTTATCCACCTTATATCCATTTTATCCACCCTATATCCATTTTATCCACTCTATATCCATTTTATCCACCCTATATCCATTTTATCCACTCTATATCCAATTTATCCACCTTATAACCAATTTATCCACCTTATATCCATTTTATCCACCCTATATCCATTTTATCCACTCTATATCCATTTTATCCACCCTATATCCATTTTATCCACTCTATATCCAATTTATCCACCTTATAACCAATTTATCCACCTTATATCCATTTTATCCACCCTATATCCATTTTATCCACTCTATATCCATTTTATCCACCCTATATCCATTTTATCCACCCTATATCCATTTTATCCACCCTATATCCATTTTATCCACTCTGTATCCAATTTATCCACCTTACATCCATTTTATCCACTCTATATCCAATTTATCCACCTTATATCCATTTTATCCACTCTATATCCATTTTATCCACTCTATATCCATTTTATCCACCCTACATCCATTTTATCCACTCTATGTCCATTTTATCCACTCTATTTCCATTTTATCCACCCTATATCCATTTTATCCACTCTATATCCAATTTATCCACCTTATAAACAATTTATCCACCTTATATCCATTTTATCCACCCTATATCCATTTTATCCACCCTATATCCATTTTATCCACTCTATATCCATTTTATCCACTCTATATCCATTTTATCCACTCTATATCCATTTTATCCACCCTCTATCCATTTTATCCACCCTATATCCATTTTATCCACCTTATATCCATTTTATCCACCCTATATCCATTTTATCCACTCCATATCCATTTTATCCATCCTATATTCATTTTATCCACCCTATATCCATTTTATCCACCCTATATACATTTTATCCACCCTATATCCATTTTATCCACTCTATATCCATTTTATCCACCCTATATCCATTTTATCCACCTTATATCCATTTTATCCACTCTATATCCATTTTATCCACCCTATATCCATTTTATCCACTCTATATCCAATTTATCCACCTTATAACCAATTTATCCACCATATATCCATTTTATCCACCCTATATCCATTTTATCCACCTTATATCCATTTTATCCACCCTATATCCATTTTATCCACTCTATATCCATTTTATCCACCCTATATCCATTTTATCCACTCTATATCCAATTTATCCACCTTATAACCAATTTATCCACCTTATATCCATTTTATCCACCCTATATCCATTTTATCCACTCTATATCCATTTTATCCACCCTATATCCATTTTATCCACTCTATATCCAATTTATCCACCTTATAACCAATTTATCCACCTTATATCCATTTTATCCACCCTATATCCATTTTATCCACTCTATATCCATTTTATCCACCTTATATCCATTTTATCCACCCTATATCCATTTTATCTACCCTATATCCATTTTATCCACCCTATATCCATTTTATCCACTCTATATCCATTTTATCCACTCTATATCCATTTTATCCACTCTATATCCATTTTATCCACTCTATATCCATTTTATCCACTCTATATCCATTTTATCCACTCTATATCCATTTTATCCACCCTATATCCATTTTATCCACCTTATATCCATTTTATCCACCCTATATCCATTTTATCCACTCTATATCCATTTTATCCACCCTATATCCATTTTATCCACTCTATATCCAATTTATCCACCTTATAACCAATTTATCCACCTTATATCCATTTTATCCACCCTATATCCATTTTATCCACTCTATATCCATTTTATCCACCCTATATCCATTTTATCCACTCTATATCCAATTTCTCCACCTTATAACCAATTTATCCACCTTATATCCATTTTATCCACCCTATATCCATTTTATCCACTCTATATCCATTTTATCCACCCTATATCCATTTTATCCACCTTATATCCATTTTATCCACTCTATATCCAATTTATCCACCTTATATCCATTTTATCCACCTTATATCCATTTTATCCACCTTATATCCATTTTATCCACCCTATATCCATTTTATCCACCCTATATCCATTTTATCCACTCTATATCCATTTTATCCACTCTATATCCATTTTATCCACTCTATATCCATTTTATCCACTCTATATCCATTTTATCCACTCTATATCCATTTTATCCACTCTATATCCATTTTATCCACCCTATATCCATTTTATCCACCCTATATCCATTTTATCCACCTTATATCCATTTTATCCACTCTATATCCAATTTATCCACCTTATATCCAATTTATCCACCTTATATCCATTTTATCCACTCTATATCCATTTTATCCACTCTATATCCATTTTATCCACCCTACATCCATTTTATCCACTCTATGTCCATTTTATCCACTCTATATCCATTTTATCCACCCTATATCCATTTTATCCACTCTATATCCAATTTATCCACCTTATAACCAATTTATCCACCTTATATCCATTTTATCCACCCTATATCCATTTTATCCACCCTATATCCATTTTATCCACTCTATATCCATTTTATCCACTCTATATCCATTTTATCCACTCTATATCCATTTTATCCACCCTATATCCATTTTATCCACCCTATATCCATTTTATCCACCTTATATCCATTTTACCCACTCTATATCCATTTTATCCACTCTATATCCATTTTATCCACTCTATATCCATTTTATCCACTCTATATCCATTTTATCCACCCTATATCCATTTTATCCACCCTATATCCATTTTATCCACCTTATATCCATTTTATCCACCCTATATCCATTTTATCCACTATATATCCATTTTATCCACCCTATATCCATTTTATCCACCCTATATCCATTTTATCCACCCTATATCCATTTTATCCACCTTATATCCATTTTATCCACCCTATATCCATTTTATCCACTCTATATCCATTTTATCCACCCTATATCCATTTTATCCACTCTATATCCAATTTATCCACCTTATAACCAATTTATCCACCTTATATCCATTTTATCCACCCTATATCCATTTTATCCACTCTATATCCATTTTATCCACTCTATATCCATTTTATCCACCCTATATCCATTTTATCCACCTTATATCCATTTTATCCACTCTATATCCATTTTATCCACCCTATATCCATTTTATCCACCTTATATCCATTTTATCCACCCTATATCCATTTTATCCACTCTATATCCATTTTATCCACCCTATATCCATTTTATCCACTCTATATCCAATTTATCCACCTTATAACCAATTTATCCACCTTATATCCATTTTATCCACCCTATATCCATTTTATCCACTCTATATCCATTTTATCCACCCTATATCCATTTTATCCACTCTATATCCAATTTCTCCACCTTATAACCAATTTATCCACCTTATATCCATTTTATCCACCCTATATCCATTTTATCCACTCTATATCCATTTTATCCACCCTATATCCATTTTATCCACCTTATATCCATTTTATCCACTCTATATCCAATTTATCCACCTTATATCCATTTTATCCACCTTATATCCATTTTATCCACCTTATATCCATTTTATCCACCCTATATCCATTTTATCCACCCTATATCCATTTTATCCACTCTATATCCATTTTATCCACTCTATATCCATTTTATCCACTCTATATCCATTTTATCCACTCTATATCCATTTTATCCACTCTATATCCATTTTATCCACTCTATATCCATTTTATCCACCCTATATCCATTTTATCCACCCTATATCCATTTTATCCACCTTATATCCATTTTATCCACTCTATATCCAATTTATCCACCTTATATCCAATTTATCCACCTTATATCCATTTTATCCACTCTATATCCATTTTATCCACTCTATATCCATTTTATCCACCCTACATCCATTTTATCCACTCTATGTCCATTTTATCCACTCTATATCCATTTTATCCACCCTATATCCATTTTATCCACTCTATATCCAATTTATCCACCTTATAACCAATTTATCCACCTTATATCCATTTTATCCACCCTATATCCATTTTATCCACTCTATATCCATTTTATCCACCCTATATCCATTTTATCCACCCTATATCCATTTTATCCACCCTATATCCATTTTATCCACCCTATATCCATTTTATCCACTCTATATCCATTTTATCCACTCTATATCCAATTTATCCACCTTATAACCAATTTATCCACCTTATATCCATTTTATCCACTCTATATCCATTTTATCCACCCTATATCCATTTTATCCACTCTATATCCATTTTATCCACTCTATATCCATTTTATCCACTCTATATCCATTTTATCCACCCTATATCCATTTTATCCACCCTATATCCATTTTATCCACCTTATATCCATTTTACCCACTCTATATCCATTTTATCCACTCTATATCCATTTTATCCACTCTATATCCATTTTATCCACTCTATATCCATTTTATCCACCCTATATCCATTTTATCCACCCTATATCCATTTTATCCACCTTATATCCATTTTATCCACCCTATATCCATTTTATCCACTATATATCCATTTTATCCACCCTATATCCATTTTATCCACCCTATATCCATTTTATCCACCCTATATCCATTTTATCCACCTTATATCCATTTTATCCACCCTATATCCATTTTATCCACTCTATATCCATTTTATCCACCCTATATCCATTTTATCCACTCTATATCCAATTTATCCACCTTATAACCAATTTATCCACCTTATATCCATTTTATCCACCCTATATCCATTTTATCCACTCTATATCCATTTTATCCACCCTATATCCATTTTATCCACTCTATATCCAATTTCTCCACCTTATAACCAATTTATCCACCTTATATCCATTTTATCCACCCTATATCCATTTTATCCACTCTATATCCATTTTATCCACCCTATATCCATTTTATCCACCCTATATCCATTTTATCCACCCTATATCCATTTTATCCACCCTATATCCATTTTATCCACCTTATATCCATTTTATCCACTCTATATCCAATTTATCCACCTTATATCCATTTTATCCACCTTATATCCATTTTATCCACCGTATATCCATTTTATCCACCCTATATCCATTTTATCCACCCTATATCCATTTTATCCACTCTATATCCATTTTATCCACTCTATATCCATTTTATCCACTCTGTATCCATTTTATCCACTCTATATCCATTTTATCCACTCTATATCCATTTTATCCACTCTATATCCATTTTATCCACTCTATATCCATTTTATCCACCCTATATCCATTTTATCCACCCTATATCCATTTTATCCACCTTATATCCATTTTATCCACTCTATATCCAATTTATCCACCTTATATCCAATTTATCCACCTTATATCCATTTTATCCACTCTATATCCATTTTATCCACTCTATATCCATTTTATCCACCCTACATCCATTTTATCCACTCTATGTCCATTTTATCCACTCTATATCCATTTTATCCACCCTATATCCATTTTATCCACTCTATATCCAATTTATCCACCTTATAACCAATTTATCCACCTTATATCCATTTTATCCACCCTATATCCATTTTATCCACTCTATATCCATTTTATCCACCCTATATCCATTTTATCCACCCTATATCCATTTTATCCACCCTATATCCATTTTATCCACTCTATATCCATTTTATCCACTCTATATCCATTTTATCCACTCTATATCCATTTTATCCACTCTATATCCATTTTATCCACCCTATATCCATTTTATCCACCTTATATCCATTTTACCCACTCTATATCCAATTTATCCACCTTATATCCATTTTATCCACCCTATATCCAATTTATCCACCTTATATCCATTTTATCCACTCTATATCCATTTTATCCACTCTATATCCATTTTATCCACCCTATATCCATTTTATCCACCCTATATCCATTTTATCCACCCTATATCCATTTTATCCACCCTATATCCATTTTATCCACCCTATATCCATTTTATCCACCTTATATCCATTTTATCCACCCTATATCCATTTTATCCACTCTATATCCAATTTATCCACCTTATATCCATTTTATCCACTCTATATCCATTTTATCCACTCTATATCCATTTTATCCACTCTATATCCATTTTATCCACCCTATATCCATTTTATCCACCCTATATCCATTTTATCCACCCTATATCCATTTTATCCACCCTATATCCATTTTATCCACTCTATATCCATTTTATCCACCCTATATCCATTTTATCCACCTTATATCCATTTTATCCACTCTATATCCAATTTATCCACCCTATATCCATTTTATCCACCCTATATCCATTTTATCCACCTTATATCCATTTTATCCACTCTATATCCAATTTATCCACCTTATATCCATTTTATCCACTCTATATCCATTTTATCCACTCTATATCCATTTTATCCACCCTATATCCATTTTATCCACCCTATATCCATTTTATCCACCCTATATCCATTTTATCCACTCTATATCCATTTTATCCACTCTATATCCATTTTATCCACTCTATATCCATTTTATCCACCCTATATCCATTTTATCCACCCTATATCCATTTTATCCACCTTATATCCATTTTATCCACTCTATATCCAATTTATCCACCTTATATCCAATTTATCCACCTTATATCCATTTTATCCACTCTATATCCATTTTATCCACTCTATATCCATTTTATCCACCCTACATCCATTTTATCCACTCTATGTCCATTTTATCCACTCTATATCCATTTTATCCACCCTATATCCATTTTATCCACCCTATATCCATTTTATCCACCTTATATCCATTTTATCCACCCTATATCCATTTTATCCACTCTATATCCATTTTATCCACCCTATATTCATTTTATCCACTCTATATCCCATTTATCCACCTTATAACCAATTTATCCACCTTATATCCATTTTATCCACCCTATATCCATTTTATCCACTCTATATCCATTTTATCCACCCTATATCCATTTTATCCACTCTATATCCAATTTATCCACCTTATATCCATTTTATCCACTCTATATCCATTTTATCCACTCTATATCCATTTTATCCACCCTATATCCATTTTATCCACCCTATATCCATTTTATCCACTCTATATCCATTTTATCCACTCTATATCCATTTTATCCACTCTATATCCATTTTATCCACAACATATCCATTTTATCCACCCTATATCCATTTTATCCACCTTATATCCATTTTATCCACTCTATATCCAATTTATCCACCTT